>MJUU01016227.1:145368-180485 GCA_002080025.1 Modiolus philippinarum | reverse complement strand
CACTACAGTGTGAGATATCTGTTACAAACAGTCCTGTTTATTGGACTAAAAATGGGAAGTTTATTGTTGGAACAAACAACGTCAATAAAACATTTGCTGGCTGTGTTCATACTTTAACCATTAAACAAATGTCAAGGGCGGATGAAGGGCAATATGAACTTCGTATTGGAGAGAGAACAATAACAGAGTCGTATATCAGGTTCAAATGTAAGAAATTTATTGATTTGATGGTTCATTATTTTGTATAGCTAACTAGATCTAAAGATAGCTAAATAAACAAGGTAAATTGTGAATAAAAGGATATGGAGTAAATGCACATGAGACAAAGTCTCTACAAATACATGGTAAAAAACAAGCAAAGGAACAACGCTTTTATTGTTGTTCTTCATCTTGAAGTCACCATGATGATGTATGATTTTGTGAAATTTGAGCAAGAATTTATGTATTTTCTCCGTAACCAAAACTTATAATCAAATTTTGACCTAATATAGGTGATAACAAACAGGGTAATCATTTTAGAACGTATTCACACCTTTTGTGTTATCGATAAATGGCCGGCGCGATAGCAACGACGGTAGGATTAACCAGGTAAAACGTTATCATTCCGTTAAACTTCAAATGGTTGGTTTCTTAGCCAAGTTTCTTCATTGCTAATGACTATTTATGTTCCCATTTTAGAAAGCGAACATAATTATTTATTGTACTACGTATTTCCATCTTAACCAATTGCTTATTGCCATTGGCCAATACCACTACACGTGGCTTTGAACAAAACATTATTTTCCCGTGTGAACGTCGTGTCCAAAATGTCATATTTCCCTCATTCGAAACTTCCTAGACTTTACTTTTCAATCTATATACACATCTTCATTAAATGATGGATTGAGATGTTAATGATTAAAAACGCACCAATCAGACGACAGTGAGCTGTAGTATTCGTAAAAAGTAAAATTTAAGGTAACACAACCGGGGTAACGCAGAGAAATATCCATAAATTCAACTTTCTTTTTTTTTGCAGTATGAAACAAATTCTTTCATTCTTCTGGAAAAAGTATCAAAACTTTCAATGTACAATTTATAATTTATAGTTCCCCAATCACTCCTTTCATTGGAGTCTTATAAATTCTGTCCAGAAATCTCAATGAGACATATACTACTGTACTGTATATTGGCATAAAAAGCAATATTTTGCCATAAATTACCAGACTGCTTCAAAGAAACTTATAAACCTTTAAAATATCAGAGAATAATAACTATAAGCATGTATGTACTCCGGCTATCCCGAGTTCCTATCGTTATTTATGTTTGTCTCTTGTTTTCATTATTGTTTTTCTGGTGCAGTTTGCTTGTAGATTGTGGCATGTGATTGTAGTTCCTGGC
The DNA here is from genome assembly GCA_002080025.1 of Modiolus philippinarum. Lineage (NCBI taxonomy): Eukaryota > Metazoa > Mollusca > Bivalvia > Mytilida > Modiolidae > Modiolus > Modiolus philippinarum. The sequence continues at coordinate 179,105 of MJUU01016227.1, read as the reverse complement.
CATTGTAGGTGTTTGCTGTTTTCCTGTTTTTGTAATTTTGTAATGAAGTGTAAATGTGCAGCAAAAAAGGTGATTTCGTTGTCAAAATATGGAAACTCGGTTTCATTTAGTTTCTTTGAATGAAAATCCTATAATTCATTTTTATCAAATACTAGGAAAACAAAGATCTCCCACACGTAAAAACTTGTATAAAATTTTTTTGAAAATTCACCGTAGTTTTATCTCAATGTTTTGAAAACTGCATAAAAAGATTAGATTTCCCTTTTTCTGACCGGCAAGTACAAAGTATTACGTTCTTTGCTAAATATCTGACTTTAATTTAATTTTTAACATGCCGTTGGAATATTATATGTTTAAATGAAGGCATTCTGAAGTGTTTTATAAAAGGAGTGTAGGTCCAAGAAAATATATGGATATTTTCTTTCTATTTGTGATAAATATTCTAAATGTTTTCTTTTATACATACCATTCACAACAATAAATTTGTGTGTAAATAAGTTTAATCTCCAACTACCCCAGGTCTACTACCTTAAATTTATACCAAACAAAGAAATTTTCTCACTGTTAATTAACTGATTCAGAGTTTCAAGGAAATATAACTATTTTATGTGTATAAAGAATTGTTCTCAAATAATTCAATGCTTTCAGTTTTCACATGTGTTCTTGCCTTCTTAAATTAAGTGACCAACTTCATTTTGTTTATATATTTGGTTTCTTATGTCCATTTCGCACACAAATCAAAACATTAAACAGGAACGGCAGTCACTTTCATTGTATCATAAACGGTGAATGAAAGGATATGGAGTAAATGACATGAGACAGTGTCTCTACAAATACATGGTAAAAACAAGCAAAGGAACAATGCTGTTATTTTTGTTCTTGGTCTTGAAGTCACCATGAGGCCTTCAACAATGAGCTTTGCTCATACCTTATAGTAAGTTCAAGACGGCCCCCAACACCGGTTTGAGCGGAAATCTTTGCTAATTCTAATTAATCGATTAAAGTTTTAAAGAAGGATCCAGCTTTTAATAAATAGGGGTTTTCTGATTGCGTTTCAGATAATGTTTTTTGTCACTTTCTATAAATTCTTGCCTGAATTTTTCTCCAGAGTTTACAACGTGGTTAGAAAAGGGGGTATAATTACCGGAATCCCCTCTGATTCCTCAAATGATATTTTTATTTTACGGAGAGTGAAAATATGATATCCCGAGGGTAAACCTTTAGATACAAATTAAATAAGTGCTTAATAAATTGCAAGTCAGATCATAGTTTGTTATACAAAGTGTTCGCTATTTGTTCTAACTGAGATTGAGGCGACGTTCACAACAACATTGCAACACATAAAACTTATATGCCATTTATTCGACTTTACATTAAATATACATAAAACCATGTTTTGTTGTTTTGTAGCCGTGTTTATCATGGGCCTTGATTCAAAGGAATGTATAGAAGGAAATTCCGTTACATTAATGTGCAAAGTGTCAGAAAATGACATGGTTGCAAAATGGTATAAAGGAGGTGATGAAATCAGGGAAACACAAAATATAGTCATAGAAAATGAAGACAAAAAACACAGACTAAAAATTATAAATCCCATACCATCAGATTCGGGCATTTACATCATTGAAGTAAAAAGTTTAAAACAGAAAGCCACATTAAACGTAAAAGGTAAAATTTATTATTCACGAGACTAAAAATAGACTTTATGATTTAGTTTTCAGAATTGTTCGTCATTGTATCTCGGTAATTTTCTCTCTTTTTTGTCTTTCTGTTCTTATATAACCTCAATTTTAACCATATTTGATGCTGATCTCAACTAAAATTAATGTAGGATTAATCTGCATTTAAGGAAATAGTGTCATTTTTAAAAATCTTAAAAGGGTACACCACTTCGCTATTGAAATAGAAAAGAGGCAAACATTTCATGAACATATCAGTAAATTATACCTGTCATGTTGCACATATGTTGTTTTTTGCGTGTCAAATTTTCAAAATTGCAACCATTGTCTTGATGTCAGGAAAACACGTGAAATTAAACGTACTATGAATCAAAAGTCAGGTGTAAAACTTTTTAAAATAATATGATATTTTATTGGGAGCTCTTTTTCAGCATCCTGATACAGTTGTCAGTATCACTGTTTATCAATCAAAAGACAATCAATAAAATCAATGAAGCCATTTAGTTAATTTTACCAATTAAAAATATTATTTTTCAGGGAACGTTTTGAAATACAAAAGGAATGTAAATGAGCATATATTTCAAAACGCGACATATAAAAGCATAACATAATCTTATTTTTGCATCTTTTTGATATGTGATTTCTATTTTTTATTTTGAAATTCTTAATTTCAGCGTTTGTGAAAACACATTTAGTCAACACTGTTATAATAGAGGGATTTCATGTATTTTTGTCATGTAAAACAGAAAGAGCCGGAATTCATGCAAACTGGTATAAAGACGAAAATATACTTGAACAATCTGAAAATATTCAAATAGAGGAGTCACACGGAATTCATAAACTGACAATTTTCAATGCTAAACTCGAACACAAAGGAAAATACAGAATTGACATTGAAGGATTCAGCAGTGAAGCGTTTTTAGATGTCAGAGGTAAAATTAATGCAGTAATGGTCTAAATTATGCTTTTACTTACTATTTAGTTTCAAATTCTCTATATATTTCGAGCTCAGTTGAAAACGTATATCTTACGGAATATTAAGTGATCAGAACTTCATTTGTTCAAAATTTAAAAAAAATGTGGTTGACATTTCTAATATAAGTCAGAAACCCGTGAGTTGTACCTTGCCTACTATTGCCTACTTACAAATACCATGTGTTTCTTAAATTTTTTACTGCTATTGTATGGTGCAGCAAGTACACTATCTGCTAATTCAATAATTTCGGGTGATAAATACTTTTACTTAATGAGATGAGATTTTGAAAATGTTTTGTATCTATTACTACGAGTGATTTCAGTTATATTCAGCAAATATCTTTATGTAAAACAGAAGAAACTATAAGTGTTATATATCTTTATTAGTCAATGTATATTCTGACGTGACATATCTTTAGAAATGCCACAGGTCTTGAAAAAGATGTCAAGACATGACAGAAATGCCCTCATGGAAACGGCCAAGGTTGGAACTGCACCAAGATACCATATTAGGATAATGATTGTTGGCGAGAATGGTGTAGGGAAGACATGTTTGTTAAGGCGAATTTTGAACGAAGAATTAGATGATTTTATAAGCAATGATAGTTTGAAAATCGAGGTCAGAAAATGTAAAATTGATTTAGAAACTGGGATGTGGACTTCCAATGAGGGTAAATCACATTTATTATGAATAAATAGAGTGGTTGTAAACAATACTTTGGAAAGATGTTCTCTTTATATTATACTTCAGTTATGGTGTACTTGTTCTTGAATATCTCATTTGGATATATTATCATAGTTTCAAATTTGCCATTTACTGCATGAACTTAGCGAAATAGAAAAAATAAGTGAGTAATCTAAATGTGTATTGAAAAGCTTTCAAATCATATTCAAATTTTGAACAATTTCGAGTTCGTGTTAAGTTGAACACTGAAGTTTTTTTTAATTGCATATGTTGCTAATGAAATGGAATAAATAGGGGAAAACAAGAGTGCTCAAAACTCTGTGAAAATTTCGTCTGTAAAATATATCAAAATATATAAAAGTTTTCGTAATGACTTACTTTCTAAAGCACAACGGCAAATGTGTATTATAATAGATTAGTAAATTAAAATATCTTGAAATGTTCAAAAGTTGTTTGAATTATTTTTGTCCGTGTCCGTGTCTGAAAACTACTTGAAATTGTATAAGAATTATTTCAATAGATGAAACACCGAAGTGTAAATATTATTTCTTCCAGATGAAAGCAATAAACTACCCAATTGGAAAAGAGAACATGTGGCTTATTGTAGATTTTGGGATTTTGCTGGCCAGAAAGAGTATTATGCTACTCATCAAATGTTTCTGAGTTCAAATGCTATTTACATACTTGCTGTCGATTTGTCGAAGAATTGGACAAGAATTGCTTCCAAACATTTCATGGAGAGTGAATTCGCAACAATGGGAGGTATGTTTCATGTAAACGAAATTAAAGGTTTGCTAAACATTTGACCTTAGTCATATACATGAGATCGAACTTGTATCATCTGCAGTTTGAAAAATCTTACAAAGTAATGACTAGGTGTACGTACAGTCGTGAAATATACAATGTAAATAAATCAAAAGCGGACGACACATGTAAACTGGAACTGATGAAGGCCAATTATTCATATCAACTGCTCATTTTTGTTGGAAAAATGCTAAAATCAACCTTCGACCCTAGATTAGGATGAAGATGAACAAAAGAAAAAAAAATACTTCGGTGCTGACGCGAAAGCCAATTTTATTTAGAACTTTACAATATCTAAATTTAAGCAAGTTTTGTTGAAAACTAAGGAGTATCTCCCTCATGCAAAGCTCTGTCCTTAGCTGTTTTGGCTTTACATTTAGTCATATTGGTTATTTGTTCTCTATCAGCTTTTAAACATCTTTGAGTATATGGACTTCCAAACGTAAAGATTTTATCTGCAGTGAAGAGACATAAGTTGTCGAGATGCTCATATGCAGAATTTAAATTCACAGTTACTTCGGTATTTACTTATTATATTCAAACTTGCCAACGCAGCAAACGAAACAATGATTCCTCCGTTTATGTAATATGTCAAAGAAATTTCGACATGTATGAATGACATTAAATGTGGAGTTACATGTACACTATTTTGTCGCTTTAAAATAAAGACTGTTAACTAAGTATTAAAGTTTAATTTTGCTGTTCTTGCCATCCCCTCCGTACAGTCTGTTTACAAATATGTAAAAATCGATTGTCATGTATCATGTCTAAGTCACTACCTTACACGCAGCCATTGTTTGATTGACGCCTCAATGATTATTGATATTTTGTGACGTGCAAAAAACGGTGCCTTTGATTTTATTAATCACTTTTCATTTTTTTTATTGAATGATTTCTTTTTTATTTGTAGAAAATATAGAATTCTGGCTTGATAATATTCACTGTTATGTCGGTGATACCAATATTGCTACAAAAGGAAGACAAGGACATCTTAGTCCATCGGTGATTATAGTTGGCACTGGAACAGATAAATTTAAAGTAATGTTAGCTTTACGAGTTCGTCGCATCCCCTTATTTATTAATAAGTTGAAATAAAAAATCCAATTACACCTGATATACGTGTAATCAGTGATCACTATTTTTAAATGCTAAAATACTCATCTACATAACACCAAATAATGTTTTTCTCATCATGTTACCAAATGTATATGCTTGATATTTTAAATCTATATATTTTATGAAATTCAAGTCCACATAATATAATGATTAAGAAGAGTTACAATAGACCTTATTTCATCGAATATATCTAGAATTCTTAAAATTTCTACATTGATATACATATGGAAAATAGGACATTTTACTTTTGATATGGACTTTATCTCGACCAGCATCAAGTGAGCCCAATAAGGCGAGCTTGATACGTTACGCCGTGATACAGTCCGTAACAAAAACAAATCTTTTACAATTCTTTTATCGGTAATGCACAAGATGATAAACAGAACTCTAAAATAAATTGAAATAAATTTGAAATTTCTATTTAAGTACATTTATTATATTGTTTATTGCAATTATTTGAAAGCATTCTTCATTCAACGTCTTAAGCGTATGAACACGACAAATAGTACAAAACATGACGTCAGTTTATAATCCTCATGTGACGCCTTCACAGTGACCCAAAAATTTCGTGACAGTGTCCAGTTCAGTGATACTATGATTATCAGTCTCTGAAGATCAAAAGAAATTCATTCAAATTACCGATAAAATATGTTATAGGAAATGATAATCCAGAATTAGGGGTAAATATTCTCACCCAAAACTTCCGGATCGAGGAATTGCATTTTCTTTGCGCATCCTGAAAATTCCAAACAATTGTTTAATCAAAGAACAGTCGATATTGGTAATGTATTGAATAGTATTTTGTTACGATTACATAACGATGTGACGTTAGTTTTGCCTATTGGGCACTTAAATTGTTTCTGGCGGTATCAAATTCACCACACTTAAAATCAAAGCCGAATAAATTCATATGCAATATCAATTGCTTTGAACAAAAAGGAAGAGAAAATGCGTAATCTAGCGGTATGTCGTCATATTATAATGTGTATTAGTAACCGACGTTTTTGATACTTTTTTTTACATTCTCGCATTTATAACAACTAAAAAGCTTCGGGCAACAAATTTGGAAAATGCCTTTTTATGATGTATTGATCCTGAGCCTAGCGAACAGGATTGGAACATAACATAACATTTTGCGATTTCTTGATCTTTATTTTCATTACTCCGTTTGAAATCGTATCACCATAAACATAATCTACGATATTTTGACAACAAAAATACATATAGTTTTAATATATTTACATTTTTAGATTATGTATTAAATTTAGGAAGCGTTCTTGACTAGTATATTAATAAGGACTGAAACAAATATAAAGAGATAGTGTTTCTATATTATTATCTCATTACAATATATACTGAAAACTAATGAAATCGAAACACCAGACAATTTTAATATTGAATTATAGATACTTTTTGGCCAAATTACTAAGCGAAATGTCTGCTAAAATGCCCATCTCTAGTCCTTTTTAGTCCACTTTTGAACAGTTGTCAAAGCATCAACTTTTAATCAATAGCCAAAACTCCGAAATTTTATGCAAAAGTTTACCACACTGACATAATTATTTAAGAAAATGCCTCATTCATTAGATTCTAAGTTCCAATTTTGCCAAAAAGTTGTTTACCATTCAAATTCGTAAAAAAATATTTTGCAAAGTTTGAAACTTCCGACTTAAAGAATTTGCAGAAGTTATTCTGATACCTTCTAAAAGCTAACACAATTTTAAAACGATTCAACGTCGTTCAGAGACGATCAAATAATTGTATGAGAACCGGCCAAAGAATATATTAAATCCATAGTAATGAAAGATTAAAAGAACATGAAATAAAAAAATAAAGTAAAAAAAATGTTCGAAATCGTGCAAAACAATGTACGAAATCGTGCAAAACAACATACGTTTGCATTTCATGCCTTGTATTGCAGGTGTTCTAATAAAAAAAAAAGTAGTCACTCGGGAAATTGTTTTTTTTTTATTGCAAAGCATTAAATCGTGTTATTTAAGGAACATTTATAGTTACCTAAGACTAAGTAAAATCATTTATTCGTGCGAAACAGATTTTAAAATATTAAGTGGTACGTAAGTATATATGATTTCAAATGTACTGAAAACTCATTCACTCAGCAGTATCACTTTCAATTGTAACTAAATACCGAAGTCACTGTAAAGTAAGTGAGAAATGAAGCGTCAGTCAAAAATCGCACAATCCATGGACAACGGTAACATCGGAAACACCAAGAAACAAGGACACTATATAATGAAAAAATGAAGACACACATATAAATGAACAATACGGAACAAATAAACAATTGGGGAGAGCAGGTGTACCGGTATAGTCAGCATCTCTTGCGTCTTATAAGGCACCCGCCTCTTTAAACACGTCGAATCTGGTCTTTGGACTTATGATTTGAGAATATGCTTGCTTCGGTATTCGTTCCTATATGTATTTGACAATTTATTTTTAGATAATTTATTGCTCTTCGGTTATGTAACTGCTAAAGTTATCGAATAAAATCTCACATAAGATCATTGCCTTTATAAACGTCACAATAATTTATGTACACGCAAATGAAAAATTAAAAAAAGAACATGTTTCAGCAAATAATATTTGAGTCATTAAATACAATAAGATTTTGTGTGTTGGTAGATATCAAAAACAGAAGTTAATTTGAATTTAGTTTCTGCATATCGTCATTCCGACATCTTCCGTCATCTTACATATGTGAAAAAGCTAACACAGAACAAATTATGATAGAAAGCATGAAAATATAGTGCATGAAGTTAATAATAAAATTCCTGAATAGAATTTCCAACGTTCAAGAGGCAAAAAGACCGCAATGACATTTCAAAAGATATGGTCGGATAAAACTTTTTAATGGCTTCATAATATCTTTATATGCAAACATCACCTTGCCAGTTATACTGAGTGCCAGTGAAAACGCAACACTTAATTTTTAAAAATATTTTTCGCACAAATAACAATTTTTAACCAATTTAACTGCCAATTTACACAGCTTTTTAAAAACAATTTTCCGCATGACCGATTTTTGGAGCCACGCCACCCGCATTACATGTCATGAAATGCACAGGAATATGGTTTGGGAGCGAATTTATGCATGATCGAATTTCTTCATTGTCCACTAAAAAGCTTAACCCCGTGACAACATTTTCCCATCTCAAAGTTTTGGGACCAGTTTTCATTTAATCAATGAATGATAGGGACTTTAAACACCTGATAGGTTGATTCTAAATATGCCTTGTTTCCCCATCAACAGACATTACTTAAACGTGTATCTTCTGTAAACCATGATGAATGCGTTTAAAAATTTTGTCAGCTTCTTTTGGAACATTTTGGGTACATTCGTGCAATTTTTAAAACTTTTTGATGTTTAGAATTGAAATTCTCAAAATCTCAAAAATTCAAAACATTGCCGTTTTGTTTACAAGTTTCAACTCGAAACAACTACTTGACAAAATTGGAACTCAGAATTTGAAGAATGAGGCATTTTTCTTTAATTTTTCGTCAATGTGATTGAAATGTTGAGACAATTCGAGAATTTCGATTTTTGCCACTCAATGAAACGTTGATGCTCTGGCAAATTTTCAACAGTGGACTAAAAATGCATGGATGCAAAACTTAAAGCAGACACTTGAATTAGTACTCTAGCAAAGAAAAATTCTTTAGCTCGAAATAGAAGATTTCTAAAACATAAATATCAGGTGTTGCGTTTTTATTGGCACTCAGTATACATATATATATATATATTTCAATTAGTTTGTAACTTAATCATTGTTTACAACATCGGTAAGTCCTGGTGATAGTTATTATAATATTTTTGCATACTTTGAAGGAAAATTCTTTACAAGAAGCTGTCAAAAACTTTGAAAACTTCCTCGATGAGCTGCTTGGAAATGAGCTTAAGCGACAGCACATTCAAAACAGATTGTATCTTTCAAATATTTCACCAGATAAAACGAAGTTTATGAAGATAAGGGATATAATCTTGGAAATTGCAAATAAAATGCCAAAATGGGGCGAGGAATTGCCTATACACTGGATACTCCTTGAAAATCATATACTGAATTTAAAAGAAAATGTCGTATCTTATGATGATATTCGATCAATTGCTGTAGAATGTACATTTCCTGCTGACGAAACAGACGCAGAGCTAGATGCTTTTCTTAAATATGAGCATGAATTAGGGAACATCTTATTTTTTGACAAAGTCAAAGAATACATAGTTTTAAATCCTGATTGGCTTATTAATGCATTAAGATGCCTTGTAGCTCCTGAACAATTTCAAAGCAGGCTTATGAATTTAGTGGAGATGAAACGAACTGGTAAAATATCAATACAAAACATCGACGAATTGTTTGAAAGAGTACCAGAATTCAAATTTTTAGAGAACAAACCGTTTTTACTTAAAGTCATGGAAGCATTTGATATTCTGGTAAAGTCACCCTTTAACACGAGTGTAGAGTATTATTTCATTCCATGTATGATGAATACATCTACATTTGAAAAAGTATGTAGGCAACTTGGTGTGACAGAGAATAAATGTAAGAGGTCATCGTGGCTTTGTATTGATTTTGATTTTTTGCCACCTGGATTTTTCAATCACGTCCTTGTTACGTACACAACGAGATACTGTGTTGTTATGGAAAGTGGATCTAAACCTGCATTATATCGTAACATAGGAATATTCAATTTGATCGAAAATGGATGTCAGAAAATGTTTTTGTGTGTCACTTCATATACCATTGCAATGCAGATATGGAACTGGAGTATCACAAGCGAACAATACTATGGTGATCATCGTACAGAATTGTTGAATATTGTAAACACTGTTCAGCAAAGGTGTAGAATCCATATTAAGTATACAGTTTATCTTAAATGTTCGAAAGGAAATGTTTACCAGTCTTGTGGTAAAATAAATTATAAAACATTATTAAACAGCCAAACATATTATTGTGATGAGCATCATGAACTTCACAAAAACGTAGACGTCTATTCATCATGGTTTAAAAGTAGTCAAAAGGTATGTTTTGCAGAGAATATGTTTTCTGTATATTTTACCGGCCAATTATGTAGGGTCTCGCAGATTTTTAATTGACTCGCTTTGTTCATATAATCAGTAATTACTGGGTATGGTGTTACTTCAGCCTTTAGACAAGAAGCAATTTTTTTTTGTTTATGTATGTCTCAAAATAAGAGAACCAATACCTATAAGTAAGCGGTAAGCGGGGAAAACGTCATTTTATAAATTTGAAATGAACTAAAAGCTTGATACAATGTTATATTTTATTGGCTCATATGAAGGATTGAAATGTAAGCTAACGGATGATTATGTCGTAAATATTAGAAAAAGGCTCCAAACTATCCACAATTTCGGGTAAAAAAGTTCATCTTGTAGATCTCCAATTTAGACCAATTCAAAGTAAATGAGTTAAAATCGTTCAAAATTTAATAAAAGTCATCAAAAACGTGTTATGCTTTGAAAGAAAGATGACTGCTTTAAATAATGACAAAATGTTGAAATTAGGTAAAAAATGGAATCTTGTGCATCGTTTTAGAATAATGGATCAAAATGATATTCTTAACTTTATAGTAATTTTTCAAGACATATTGTTGTTATTTTTGCTAAGCATGTGACCAAACTATCATACAAGCAGTGTTATGATAACGAAAATGTTTTTATCGAATAGGTTATCCAAATAAATTCCAATCTCAGTGCTATTTTTGTCAAAATTATTGCCACAAAGCAATTTTTGTTAAAAATGAATTTAGGGTTGTCCAAACCTCTTAATTTCAAGAAGAATTGTTACATTAACATCATTTGGCAATAGAAAAAAAAACTTTTCAAACTTACGCAGATATATAGAGTATAATGGAGATAAATGTCAAATGGTAAAATCAAACATAAATAGTTGACGATTTCTGAGTTTGAATTGAAATCTTAAAGGGATATCAAAGACAAAATTAACTTTGAAATATGAAAAGAAATCAGCATTTAATAGGTAAATCATCAAATACATTTGAAATATACAATGAAATGAAACAATAGTTAAATATAATGATATTGTGAAATTGTAAATTGTAAAACTCTTGTAAAAATGTTGCACTAGACATATGAGAAATAAAGAAGAATCGCAAAAAGATGTAAAAGGTACAATTCTCTAAAAGGTAAAATATAAGGAAAACAGAAATTTCAAAGGTAAAATCTTAAGAACAGATAAGGTATTTAATTTGACGTTTTTAATCAAAACTGACCCAATGGGTTGTTCATTTAATCAATGTGTTCGAACAACAGTGCAAAAATTCATAGGTATTTTATCAAAACATATGAATGTTTCCGATTACATAAACCAGATAATGTACTCTGTAATGTTAAAATATGTAGAAAAATGGCTGACTTCCACGTTTCGAATTCAAATCTGCCCGACAAATAAGTACACATCTTCAATGTGTCCAGAACAGCTGTACAAAGTTTCAAAAGCATCAGGTATAATGTATCAGAGTTTCATATTACACAAACTCAGTACCGTCATGTTAAAATTTGATAAAATAATGACTTAGTTCAACAATGGATAAATTTGACAGATCTCTATTCAAAACTGTCCAACAGGGACGGTGCATATCTTCAATGTGTCCGGACTAGCTGTGTAAAGTTTCAGAAGTATGGGGTTAAAGGTATTAGAGTTCCAGATTACACAAACCTTGTACCCTCAAAGCGTGAAGGACGGACGGAGTTGAGCGGCTCTTATACTGCGGTTCTCTTTGTGACGCAGGTAAAAAGAGCTTCAAATATAACTGAGAAGTACAGATCAAGACCGAACAATCTGCTCCCACTCAAAAGATTATTATTTCAATCAGCCACTTGCATATTTACATAATTTCCAAAAGTGGTCAACTTTAAGATTCAGAACCAAAGTAAACAATTTTTGTATTGTTATATGATTTCTACGCTGCTATTAACATAAGTCTATGCAATGCAGGTCCTGCTCTTTTAATATACATAAAGATAAACTGGGAGAAAATAGAACAGCAATTGACATTTGAATAGCACAATTTGTTGTCCTCAACCTTGCAACCATAGTCACTTGGTTCTGCATAGTTGAGGCTTAGCTTTGCCCCATAACTATCAAGATATACTCTTAGAGATATGCTTCGCATTGAGACATTTGAACAAGATTTTTGTCTAAACTTGTAGCAAGTTTGAGTCTAAACTGGCTGATACTGTTGTGCAACTTCTTGAACCTGCCTCCCTCAAGGTGCTATTTCCAATTTAGAAAATTTCTCATATATTTATGTTCGATATTACCATTTGACATAAATTTATCGCCTCTCAAGATATATACAGCAGGATGCAGATATAACTTGAACCGGTCATAGAAATTTCCATAGGTTAACTTAGAACCGTTCAAGTTAATTTAGACTATTCATAGAGCAGTACTAGATATTACTCTCAGTTAACTTTAGAACCGTTCTAGAGTCCTAACTGCCCTGACCTGTTCTGGTCATAGAGCCTTAACCGCTCTTACCTGTCATAGACTCCTGCCTGCTCTGACCTGTCATACAACCATGGCTGCTTTAATTTTATCAATTTTGGAGTTTTGACAGTTCTTCTATTGTTTCACTTTTACCGACTTCGAATGAAGATTTAGATTAAAGGTTAATTGATCTAAAAAAAATCTAAATATTCATACTAAAAACAATGTATATGTATAATTATTTGCTAGTTACATAAGAATACCTACTATTACTATCTTGTATTTTAGGAACAGGCTAATGAAGTACATTCAAAGAAAGATAAAGGTAAGTTATAATTCTGCTTTATAGCACATGTATAACAGGATAAGAATTTATTTATATATTAGTAAGAAAAAATATATAAAGTAAGTGAGAACCGAACCGTCAGTCAAAGAACGAACAATCCATGGACAAAGGCAACATCGGAAACACTAAGAAACAAGGACACCACTTGAGTACGGGACAAAAAAGAAAAATGAAGACACACATACGAATGAACAACACGGACCCAATAAAAACCATGAGTGAGATCAGGTGTACCGGTAGAGTAAGCATCTCCTGCTTCTTATAAGACACCCGCCGTGTTGAACATGTGAACTCCGGTAGTAAATTCAAATCAGATAGAGGAAAAACAAACTTTAGTTGTAGAGGGAACGACATGTTGTCATTTGGAAAACATTTATCCCGTAACGATCGTCAATATCGTGATGTCAGCCTTTAAACTTCTGTAGTGATAACTTTAAGTTTTTAGTAACGTACTCTTGCTTAAGTAGTGTATTTGTAAGCAACTGGGCTCTATCAAGGAAGGCACTGTATCGACCATAAGCCCTTGAATAGCGAATGAGTTGTGAGATGTAAACTCCATGTGCTAGTGCTTTTGGCATGTTGCCACAAATAAAAGGGAAGTTGACTATTGGAAAAGTGAATTCATCGCGTTTGTCATACACCTAGTTTGTAATGTACCTCTGTTGTCAATTTTGAGTTGAAGGTCAAGGAACGAGGCCGATGTGGAAGTATCTGCAGTATCCTTAATTTCAAGTTCTTTTGGATAAATGAGATGAAGAAAATCACCAAAGCGAGGGTTGTGTAGTGATAAAATATCATCTATATAACGGAAAGTGGAAATTAAAGGACTGGGTCAGTTTTTTGTCTTTATTTTGAAGAAGCCTTTCAATGAATTCTGCCTCATAAGAGTGGCGAGACAGATCGGCTAAAAGAGGCGTACAGTTTATGCCTATTGGAATTCCGATGATCTGTTGAAAAACAAATCCTCCAAACTGGACATATAACTCCACAAACGAATTATTATCATACTTTTCTATTATTGTAGATAACAAAGATAAAAATATTCGTTAAAAATTCAATCCTGTGCAACAGTGTTTCTGCCTTTGATCTCTTACCGATGATTTATTGTAACCAAAACTATACATATAAGTCTCATTTACGGCTTGTCAAACATGTTCTGTCCCTGAATGTTATACGGATTTTCCTTACTGGTCTCTCCCTTTGATCGATTCGGACTTTTGTTGTCACTTTTATTCATTGACATTATACCAGAATTGTAAGCATAACAAATTAAAAGAAACTATTTTTCTTATGAGGCCTATGCTGAAATAAGACACAATATTCAGTAGGCGTCGTTAGCAACGGGCTATTTAGACTAGATTTTCATGTTTTTCGACTTCCATAGCAACAAGTATCACCTTCACTTTGTCTGACCTCTTCATTGTTCTCTAGACCAATCTGCTATCTACATGGTCTAGGCCATATCATACAATAAATAGCTGAAAAAGTTTCTGTGAACTGAAATGTCACTATAAAAACGAATAATTATTGGACAATGGATAAATCTGAAAAACCAAAAACAAAGACATCACATGAGTTCGGTACAGAAGAAGAAAGGAAGACAAATTTACAACAATGAACAACAGAATAGACCGAATGAAAAACATGGTGAGATCAGGCGCACCGATAGAGTAAGCATCTAATGAAAATGAAAAATATGAATTTCTGGGGGTGCCTCGCGTATCTAGGTGTTAAACTTGTATATTTGATTAAGTATAAAAAAAATAAAATTCAGTAATTGTCATTTAGTCTTTGAAATGTTTTGATTTGATCTGCACTGATGAGACAAAAATTATTGAAGTAGTCATGTGCTGAAACTAAATCTAAGCTAATTTAGGTATCTAATATATTCCTATAAAGCATTCGACGACCTATCGACATTTAATTTGATTTGTTATATGGCTGATATTAATTAGCACAATAATATTTCACTGGAAATTTTCCTAATTTTTTTGTTGAGTTATTTTCTTAAGTCTGAATTGACAAGTATTTTAAGAAAAAGTCATCACAAAGATGTGTTGTTGCAAAGTATTGTAACGAAACATTTTATCTCATGTATTAAATTTTCACAACTTATCATTTAATAAACTAAATCGATAATTTCTATTGTTTTTTTTTTCTTTGATTGCAGAAAACAAAGACACACGATTTGGAAAGAGGTAAACAATTTAATGATAAGAACGGCGGACGAAAATATAGCTTCATTGTTGTAGGTAAAGAACAAGATTATGTTGTGAAAAATGACTGAGAATAGGAAGAAAAATGTATATATATACAGATGAAAAAGTGATTAAAATGTTTGAGTTTCTGATCGACATTATTTTTGGAAGACTTGTTTTTCGACTTTCGGAATTCCGAAGGGCACAAAATGTGCACCTCTCCTAGCTGGTCTGTTTCTTCATTCTTATCAAGCTAAATTCATCGAAAGGCTTCTTCTAAATAAAGATTTAAAACTGGTCCAATCCTGCAATTTTAGCTTCCGTTATATAGATGATATTTTGTCACTAACTGTACGACAAACGCGATGACTTCAATTTTCCAATAGTCAACTTCCCTTTTCTTTGTAGCAACATCCCAACAGCGACAGCATATGGAGTTTACATTTCCAAGCTCATTCGCTATTCAAGAACCAGTGTTCGATGCAGTGATTTCATTGATAGAGCCTGGTTGCTCATAAATAGGCTACTTAAACAAGGGTATGATACCTAAAACTTGAAAACCAGAAGTTTAAAGGTCGACATCACTATCTTGTGCACCGCTATGGAAAAGCTATTTCCCAGTTGAGAACATATCTTTCCTTTTAAAGCTTAATTGTTGTTTCCTCTAAAGGATTTGTCTTTACTACTGGATCCTACATGTTCAACACGGCGGGTGTCTTATAAGAAGCAGGAGATGCTTACTCTACCGATGCACCTGATCTCACCCATGGTTTTCTTATTGGGTCTGTGTTGTTCATCTTTGTGTGTGTGTGTGTCTTCATTTTTCTTTTCTGTGCCTTACTCATGTCGGGTCTCCGTTTCTTTGCTGTTTCCGATATTGCTATTGTCCTTGAATGATTCGTTTTGTTCCACAATTTAACTTACTTTATATCATACAACAATTTCTGTTAATTTCTTTCGGATGTATATTCGCTTGGATTAAAATATACAATATCAGAACTACTCATTGATATGGTGAAAGCACACTATAGTGGAAAATAATAATGTTTTGTTTTCATCAAGAACAACAAAAAGGCATTTATTCCATTACTATCTTTTACCATCCATATCTAGTGATTTTGTCTAATGTACATTCACCTAAATTCCTTTAATTATTTTTTTTATTTATTTTAATTTTCTTTATCAAAAATATTCTCATAAAAATTAAGCACTTACTGATATAACCTCAACCAATAAACAACTATTGTGTGTTCTATGCAGATAAAACCTTTAGTTATTTTTGTACAATACAAAAGAGCATGACGCATTACATGTAAATAAATAATAAAATACAGAAGTTACTGTGAAGTTAATTTCAGCACATGCGCATTTCGACAACTTATGTCTATTCAGTGCTAAAACATTTTGAAATCAATAACCGAAATATGTGTAAAGCTGGTAGAGAACGTATTACCAAAAGAATCTAAAAAGTAAATGAGAAATGTCCAGTCCATGTAATATAATGTAGAGATTCAAATCAGAGGTAAATTGAGTTTAGAAATCGAGTACCAAAATCTAATGATCCTAATATTTTGGAATATGTTGTAATTTTTTTTTTCTTAATTAGTTTTGAAACTTTATTACCTATTCAGGGGATTCGCTTTTACATTTTGAATAATAAATACAATTTCGGAAGACATTAAGGATCTTCGCTGATAACGGTTCGATATTTCAGTAAGTTTTTTGACATCTCTGCTGATATCAATTTTAGACCCTTATGTTTTCTTAATTTCTTTCATAAGTATGAATTAGAATTCTTACAAACACTCATAAACCCTATTTACTTTGTCACATTCATACATGGCCAAAGTTTGCTTTAGCCTAAAATCTATGAAATTTCAGAGATGTTTAGCTTGTAAACTGACAAATTTCTTAGAACTAGGGCCACAGTTTTTAAAATGTATTATTGTGAATCGAGATGACTGACAATTTAAATCATTTCCAATTGAAATTTCAAAAATACGAAATAACTTACATACATTTATTTTTCGAATTCAATTCTGATTATTCATTTTGTTGTTCTTATTTCTTTCGTCTCTGTGCAATCCCTAAACCGACATAATTCTGAAACTATGGATTCTTGGGGTACCAGCTTTGGCATATTGTGTATACATGTATATTAATGTGATTGACAATACAGGATATGCAAATAAACAAAGTGTGTACAAACACATGGTTAAACTTAGCAATGGAATATAACCTTTTATTTTGAGAATTATTTATTTGGGTTTAATCTACAGTTCCTTCAAACTACCACGACGCAAGGCCAATAGGGAGTCAGATTTTAATGATCAAGTTCAAACACATGAAAAAGGAATTGACATAATATTCTGAACTCTACATTAGTTAACGTTTATGCGTTTATGCGTAGGTATTATTGTCTTTATAGGGTTCACGTATATTGGAATACTTTGACAACAGAGAGTACTTGTAGCCTCGGGATATTCTTTGAAATTACATGTCGAAGATAAGCATTATAATGCATTTATACTTATATGTATACTTGTGAATCGAGATGACCGACAATTGAAAAATACAGATTGCGTTTGTATAAACTTTAACATATCTTGTTTTAAAGAAATTAAATGGTTAGTTTTTTAACGATGTAATCATATCCAATTTATTTTGACACTTCTGTCGAAAAAAAAAAGGAAAATATTAATGAATCAAATTGAATATTTGTTTACAGAAATATTGTATATAATAAAACGGCATTAATTGTCACACAAAGACACGACCATGAAGACCTTACTACGACCTGCAATAATTAAAGGTCGTAGTACATTCGGCAAAATTTTGACATTTCCACTATGCTACCACGAACTAACAACGATCATACCAAGATCATTCTACGAACCAACTGCGAACACATTTCGATTAAGCCACGATTAAACTGCGACCATCAAGTCATTACCTCTATCCCGACTCCATCACGGCCTGACTACACTCACATCACGACGAAACTACGATTCTATCCCGACCGTATAAGTTCTTACTGCGATTCTACGAAGATGTCACCACGATCTTGGCCCTTGCAACATAAAATTTATCCGTTTTACCTGAAATCCCGAATTTTTTCCTAAATGGGCTGATACCATAAACAGAGACATAAAAAAATGCATAAAACGACAAAATGCAATTAATGTTTGCAGTCTGGAAGTCTTATTTTCTCAGCATAAAAGATGGTTACAAAAATTGTTGCCACGTTGGTTGATGAGAGTGATATAATGCATATAAGAAACGTCTGCAACAAAATTTCTTTGTTTGGCATCCCAATATTTGCAGTCGAGTGCTCATACAAATTGCGGCAGCTTTGAATATGCTGTGGAATTTTGAAAGTCGAAATTTTATCTTCCTTATAGTACGGTTATTGCATGATCACAGTAATGTCGTGATAAGTCAGCATAAACTCGTTCTAAGGTCTTTTATAACGTAGTTCAATCGTCCTTTGGTCTTGGCAGAAACGTGGATAGTCTTGATAAGATCGTAGTAGCATCGTATTCTGGTGGCAACGCTATCTTCTCGATTGGCATTTCACGACTCCAGTACGATGCTACCGAGATCATGAAGACCTCACAACGACACTTCCACGACCTTACTACGATACTAGTGCAACACGACTACTGCCATCTTTGATGAAAAATGAAGGGATATGGCGTAAATGCAAATGAGACAAAGTCTCTATAAATACATGGTAATATTAAGCAATGGAACAACGCTTTTATTGTTGTTCTTCATCTTGAAGTCCCCATGAGGCCTTCAACAATGAGCTTTACTTTGACCACGACCGCACTGCGATTTTTTTTTTGCATGTTCAAAATAGTTCCACGACCATTAAGACCTTTCTACGAATCTACTGCGACCTCACTACGATGGCCGCGATCGCACCACAATCCTACGTTTTTTCTCAGTCGTAGCGCGATCGTGACCTAGTGTGATAGGGGTATTAAATAAAGTATGGGGTCTACATTTACATACAATATGGAAAATATCTTCAGGAATCTGTAAAATGTACTGTTGTTTTCATTTTGGGTGTTTGTAAATAATTCAATAAATAGTCGAAATGGCCATAACCTGCATATTGCATAGTGGCTACAAACTGTACACCTAGTCATACGCTGTTTTGTTTTAATTATGTTGGTTTACATTAACTTCTTTAGTTATTGATAACATAAAAGCTTACACATTTGTGACAAATAAAGGTTAATAGTGTAGTTCTCCGTCAAAATTTTCCTTACACTTGAAATTATTATACAAACAACATATAAAAGTGAAGTTACTTCTGCATGAGTCTTTTTGGTTTGTACAGTAAGTCGCTACTCTGATTGCACGGTGGGGGTTTACCGGGGGCGAAAATGCCCCTTTGAGAAAAATAAACAATTTTCAGTATAACAAGTGATAAAGTGAAAGAACAAAAGAACGTTAGAACAATTGGAATAGTAACAAGATGGTCTTTTCGACTGAATACATGAAATTAAAACTGACATAAACAATACAAATAATCGCAAAAATGTTTTTTTCTGATTTTCTCTTTGTCAATTTGATTCCGACTTGGAGTGGCGAAGTATAATGTAATAGTCATTCTCGGTAGTTTTTTTTCTGTTTGTCTTTCTGTGCATTTATTCAACGGTCTGTCTGTCCGTGTTTCACTAATTCTCGTCGCCCACTCGTTCATATATCCATGCGTTTGTTTGTCCATTCATCTTACTTTGTCCCTCTCCGGCTCCCTGTCTGCCCCAAAGATTTCCGACTACTTGACGTATTATGGTATGTACATCTGTACGACTGTCCGTTTCATATGTAGTACTGAAATTTTACAACACTTTTGTAAAAAAAATATTGAGGTATTAAAATTATTGCAGTTGGAGTTAACATATGTGTTATGGTTTCATGTTCATTTACTCCATATCCTTTCGTAAAATATAAAATAAAATAATCAATTGTACTAAGATGTACGTAGTACTGGCTTTTGTCTTCTTTTCGATATTTTTTACGGAGTACTTCTTAATGACTATTTTTGAATTGTGGCTTTCTTTATCATTTGATTCTAATGATGCTGATGAGAGGTTACTTCTAAAACACTATAACAAAATTAACTGTGAATATGCAACTTAGGTATATTTGTATCTTGAGGGCAAAGTTCAAGACTAAGGGTCATGAACAATAGTAGATCACAAAATTTTCCGAAAAGGTTCATATGCTACATTCCAACAGATGTTCTTTAAGACAACAACCACATAGTGCAGACGTGACATTGATATTGGAAAGTAATAATCCGTTTATTGTTCTAGTTTGGATAAGATACTATTATCTTTGTCATTTACAGATGTACAACATGTGATGCTGACCCTTCTGAGTATTGGTGTTATGAGTGTCAGCAATCATACTGTGACAGCTGTAATAGTCAACATCATGGATCAGATCACTTCGTACAACACGTGTATGACAAGTACAAACTAGCAGATAAATTTAGTGTGAACATACGGCAGATAGAAGACATCAAGTTAGTAAGTGAAGGAATGTTATGTATAAGTGACTTTTACAGTAAACAGTTAGTTATGGTTGATCTAACAAACCGAGCGGAACAGTTCATACCATTACCTAGTAAACCATTTTGTATCGCTGTAGTAGATAGTAGTACTGTGGCTGTCACATCCATTACTATGGTAATCATGGTAGATATCAGACAATTTTATATTATGAGACAAATCGATGTTATTGTTAAGTGTTATGGAATCATGTATAGCAATGATCAGCTCTATGTAGGTTGTAAAGACAGTACAATAAAGGTACTTTCTATGTCAGGAGAGGTAATGCGTTCAATACAAGTGCATTTTATTCCGTATAATATTTGTAGTAGTGACAATGGCGTTATTTATTGCCTCGAAAGTGATAATTTACACTATATTGATAGTGAAGGCAAACTTCTGTCAACAATTACCGACCCTGTCATGGATAAACCTCAGAGTATTACAACTAATGACAAAGGCCAAGTATTTGTTGTATGTTACAGATCTAATAACATACTGAATATCAATTATGATGCTAAAAAGTGTGAAGTTATTGTCAAACATATAGCAAAAAGTGACTGGAGTCCATACATATGTTTCATTCCACAAAAGAAAGCAATTGTTGTTGGCAGAGAAAAACTCATTTCCGTGTTTCAACTTATCTAATGTATCTTACTGTAGCTAACATTGTCATTAATGTGATAGATCTCTTTGATTATTTTACCAATCCTGCCAATGACAATTGTATTACGAAGTAGATATATTTCAATCTGATGGTAAACAGTGTCAACTATAGCTAAAAATGAACAATGTTCCAATACATCCACTAGATCTCACTGTATCTTGATTTTGGTAATGAAAAAGCCATTTATAATTTAGAACTCAATAAAGCACATATATTTCTAATGATTCTGGTCAGAAAGACATCTTCTAAACTTTAAACATAATAAACATGAAATTGCAGTTTTCATACAGGTTGGTGTTTTGGAAACAACTATTTGGTTAAACTATATTTTCTTTAAAAAAGACAGATTATCATTAAATGAGATTGTGAAAGTGTTCACTATGTTTCTCCATCCATTATCGGATCGTTACATTCTGAATAATCACTAACGAAATTGGCTAAAATATAAGTTCTGTTACCGGAGAACAGAAAATATCTTATGACAATTAAGTTTCACTTATAATTTTGTGCCCTGCAGAAAGGTCCGGTAAAATTATATATTCTGAGTAAGAGAAATCAATTTGAATACATGTTTGTTATATGCTTTTACTCTATAATTGTAACACATTACTCTAAACGACACATTTTTAATGTGTTTAATTATGTTTTTAATCTGATGTCATATCTACATCAAAGCTCTGTCCTTAGCTAATTTTGGCTTTAAATTTAGATCACTTTGGTTATTTGTTCTCTATCAGTTTTATACATCTTTGAGTTTATGGTCTTCCAAACGTTTAGATTTTATCTGCACTGATGAGACATAAGTTGTCGAAATGCGCATATGCAGAAAGTAAATTCACAGTGACTTCGGTATTTAGTTATTTACTATATACCAATATAATTATTGGACTCCCTACATTTATTTAGATTATTGACTTACATATTGGTATCTCTTTTTTGAGATTCAGTATGAGATCAATTTGAGATGTACCTGTTTAATATATAACTTCTCGGAGTACAAAATGTAGCTGTTTTTTATTCTTACCAGTATTCACCTTTTCTAATATTATTTAAAGATATTTTCTTAAAAAGATATAGTTTTGAAGATATAATTTTTAAGATATTATCCTACAATTTTATTTGGTAAGATACATGTAATTGACACATTAGTCAGCATTTTAGAGTGCTTGAAGCTATCTCTTTTGATAACTGATTCTTCATTCTGAATAAAGTAAAGTAAAGTTATGTTTAAATGAATATTAGAAATACATGACGGCTAAACTAGATTAAATTTAGTATGATTAACAGTATAATTCAGTATGATGTACACTATAATTCAGAAAATTTCAATTCAAAGACGCTGTTATATAAAACAGAAAAAGATTTTCTTAAATATTTTCTGTAGAAAGCATGACTTATCTGATGGAACAGAAAAACAGTTTCTTGGGATTTGCTACGAAATTTTCTAGTAAGATTAAAACTTGAATCTTTCAAAAAACCTTTTATTATGGATGTAGTTTTGTGCAAATCATAGAAATAATACGAACTATTCTTGATTTAAGATCTACAAAATCAATGAAAAAGGAAACAGAAAAGTCAAGTTAATTGACATGAGTATGACTGTTTTACAAAAATTAAATCATTGAAATCCCATTAAAGATGCGATATAATTGTAATCATAGGACTTTATGAAAATCAAAATAATTTTTCCTATACTTTATATACATTTTTGTAATATCTCCATTATCTAATAGGAAAAATAAAGTATTGATTTTATCTGTATAATGTGTTAATTAATAGTAATGATTTTTAAAAATAATTAAATTTGAATATGCAGGTGTAAATGAGAACATATTGAGGAGTCAACACATTAAAGAAATAAATCACAAAACAGACAAAAATCTGAAACAAAGTAGAGTGTTTCAAATTTTTATTTCACCTATACTATATAATAACGGTTGGGATTTTGGTCTTAACATAATCGCGTCGACAGAAAAAATGACTTGTGTGTAATCAGGGTCATTTCAAAACTATATTGATAGACCTTTTTGATAAAGGGTCACAAATTTGCTATCAGCTGTTTCTAATCATAAATAGGACGCTGATCTGCATGACATCGGTTTTATCAATCTAGATTAATGCCATCTAATTGGCTTCTTATTGGTTGTGTTTAAGGAAAGAATTCTTTTGTATTTCAAATAGGTGGCCATTTAGAGGGACTATTGGAAAGTACACTTATACTTAAAAGAAAAAAATATCAATTATTTTCACAGTAATTTTAGAGAATTTTCATAAATATGCTTACTGTTAACGATCAACTTGAATAAGATAGAGATCTGTGAAGATGGCCATTTCATAAGAAGGCGACTGCGAATTATGGGGACTTTATTTAGTCCTTATCTATAATGTAGATTCATAGGAGAAGTGAATTGTGTATGTTTTGAAAAAGATGCCGATCTTAGACTAAGTCCCGCTGTGTTGGTCATCATTGGTGAAATGAAGATCATCCGGGCATGCTGTTAGAAGAATACTATAAAGTTAACTAGGGTAGGTTTCATTTGACAACGATGTGTTTCATGAAAAAATTTCCAAATGTGTTCTTCAAAGAAAATCATGTTATTTTGTGTGTATGTGTGTGTGTGTGTGTGTGTGTGTGTGTCTAACGACGGATTGAGATGAGTTTGAAAATTCATGAAAAATTAATCAGAAGAAGACGTCACAACGACAAAAAGAACAATGTTATGTACACATTTATTGTAAAGCGCAAGTCTCATTAAATATCGTTTTAAAGACATTGATATTAAAATAGTTCATAAATGGATAGATAATGAATACCAAACGCCTTTATATGCAATGAAAGACATATAAATGCAAAAATAAAAGTAATACACAAAACAAAAACAGACTTTATTTTACTAAGTTTGCAAAAAACACGCCGAGATATTTCAAACGTTTAAAATGAACATCAATTAATGAACAACAGATACACTTAGATCACCTGCAGACCGGTTTCTATTCGTCAAATAAAAAAATGATTCACCCTGATCTTCAAATAATCTGCTATTACTGCAATTCAAACGTTTTTTGTTCGAAAAGCAAAGTATTACAAAATATTTTGAAATTCCGTCTACATCTACATTTATGTAATGTCATTGCTTCTTTTACATTGCACAACTAACAAGCACTGCATCTACTTTAAATCGTAGGTATTGTTATAAAACTTAAGATTGACTGGGCGGGGTTTGTCTTAATCTTTGAACTGGGGTAAATCTACTTTTTCGGTGTAGTGCAAACATTAGGTGTTAAAAAATTACAATAAAATCAATCATTATTAATCATGTAGTTTTCTTTAAATAGAACACCTTTCAAAAACAAATCTTTTGTAATTTATATGCCCCAAGATATAGATAGGAACATCCACCAATCAAACAATTATTGATATATTAATAAGATCACCATGTATTTGATTTCTTTTACCTATTCGTGTTTTGGAATTATCAAATCCTGAATAACAGGTAACTCCGCCTAGTCAACCTAAACTGTTCTTACAATACACCCATACAACTAAAAACGATTAAACCGTAGAAAGGTGTTTCAATATTGCATTTGGTAATTTGAGTGGACTGTTAGTCCCCGAGGGTATTCACCAGCCCAGTAGTCAGTACTTCGGTGCTGACCCGAAAACCGATTGTATTTGGAACCTTACAATATCTAAATTTTGTAAATTTTGTTGAAAACTAAGGAGTATCTCCCTCATGCAAAGCTCTGTCCTTAGCTGATTTTGGCTCCACATTTAGATCATATTGGTTATTTGTTCTCTATCAGTTTTTTAAACATCTTTGAGTTTATGGTCTTCCAAACGTTTAGATTTTATCTGCACTGAAGAGACATAAGTTGTCGAAATGCGCATATGCAGAATTTAAATATNTGGTACAGAGGTGACTCGATGTATAAAATATTAAGGCAGCTACCAAATGTAGATGCATTGCTAGAAAATGTAAAAGCCAATATTTATGTTTAACACTTGAATTTCAGAGTATTCTTTTTTATTAAACTGCCATAATTATGGGTTAAAGATGAAAAATTAGCTTATTTATTTCTTTTCCGTTGTATAGCTGATGTTATGTCACTTAACAAACCTCGCATAGGTTATTTTCTTAATTTATATATCCAAAGGACTAAATATTAAGAATGATATAGACACTTCAATTTCAACCTCATCATTTTATCATTGTCAAAAAAAGAATAAATATTGAGGATTCAACAAACACATCGACATCGATCTCATTACTTTGTCCTTGACAACAGAGGTAGACTCCACACTAGGCTGTATTACAAATGGGATATTTTCACTTTTCAAATGATGACTACCTAAAGCTCCAGAATATGTATTGTTGTTTTTATAAAGAATTTATTAAAATCCTTTTCTTAATTTATTAAGCATCGTAGACCTAATATACGGGAAAAAAGAAATATGTAAGCCCATATGCTTTCAACATAACATTAAAACTTTGGCGGGCATTGGATTTCTCTTGATTTTAACTTCGTTTCACATAAGGACTTTTTGGAAGTTTTATGTTTTCCATGACCTACTCATTCTGTAATAATGGTTATTGATTCTATCCATGACTGCAACGCAATGAGGAAGTATATTTATTTACATTTCCTCTTTATTGTAGATAAAAGTAGGGACACGGGGAAAGTGCCAAAGAGGCAACGACCCAAATGGGAGTAAAAACAAATCAAAGCCATCATAAGATCTTCAATGAACGGTGAGGAAACCTCACACCCAACGGCAGGTCGTAGGCGGCCCCTAAGGAGTAATCAATTCCAGCGAAATAAATACCATCCTAGACGCCTATAGACATAAAGTAAACTAAGTAGAAAATAAGCAACATGACTGAGTCAATTGTGAAAAATGAAAGTGAGAGAACTAAATAGATGGACATAAACATGAAGTCACAAAAGAACACTAGCAGTTAGCTAACATTGCCCCCGACCCATTACCATCTGTGTTTGCTTATGTCTTTTTTATAAATTTATTTGTTTTTGTGTTTAAAAATGGATAACAGGAAACACCTACAATGGTTGAAAATTATTTATATAATTACATGCAACAATTTGCAAAGGAACTACACAAGAAAAACGCGTATAATACAAAAGACAAACATAGACAACGATAGGAACTCGGGACAGCCGGACTTGGTACCGACACTAGGAAAAGCCAGCGGTTGGGTTAAACCGGTTTATGGGTACCCAAACCTCCCCTTTATCTGTCCCGTTCCCCTATAGTATACAAACATATGAATAAAACCTAATACAGGTAGACTACTAATTCCATGACCACAACCTTGAAAGGAGAGAAAAAGGCAATACGTAATTTTGAAAGATTGGTCAAGGGGTGCTCGCCACTTAACTGCCGGCTAGCTAAAGGAGCCTAGTATGCTGGAAGAACACTGTTGTTTTTGTGTGTGTGTATGGATGTATTTAAATTTTAAATTTGCTGCAATTAAAAAAACAGAAAATATCGGGAAATATCTGTTTTATTTTGTGTGACTTTCAGACATATTAGCTTGTTTTGCATGAGATATTTTTGTTTAATTTTATTACTTGGTTTGGATTTGACAATTTTTATTATTATATGTAGATACCGATTACTGCTACTTGGAAATTTCCTTTCATACTTACAAATCTCTTGAAATGTGTCAGTAATGAGTCTCAAAATATAGTTTTTTTGTAGTTTCAAATCACAGAAATGATTACAGTTAAAACAAAGATAGTTCACAATACAATTAAGGAAAGTGGCAATAACAATTTGTCTTTTGTAGCATTGATTACTGGCATTCTATAATCTCTGATAAAAAAAAAATACGTACAAGTATACGACCAAAATGCAATAATGAGTTTCTTTCAAAAACTAATCTTGATTTTACAGCGAAAAAAAAATATTCTTGCATAATGTTCGGTTCAATTCCTAGCTTTTTTTAAAAATAAATTTTTCTGTTCAAGGCTTAAAAATTTTCATTCCAGATTATTTAGTTTAGTACGATTCTAGCAGCAAATTCTAAATCTTTAGCAATCAAATTTTAAGTATGTTAATTTATTATCACTAGATCGAAGCCTCTGTTGACGGGCTGTTATTCTTCGAGGGCATTTACAACCCAAGGTACTGACACACAGACCCACCAAGCCAGCAACCCATGCAAAGACTGAAAACAGTATACCTCTTTTCTCTGTTTGGTGCGAAAAAAAATAAGACCTTCATGCCATCATTTAAATACATACAAAGTTAATTCATCTTTTGGTTAAATGAATGTCAACATCGGATATAAACCATTAAATTTGAAATTAGGGACCGACCATTTAACTTGAAAAGGGGGGATATGGTTTTTTTCTAAAAAGAATATTTTGGAACCGATTTTATGTGACAAAAATATTTTGACTGCCAAAATGACGTAAAAAAATTTTCTGAAGGAGGCTTTCTGCCCAAAAAAAAATAATGTTAATTTTGAAAAAAAAAAATATTTTGTTAATTCGCGTGAAAAAAAAAATTCTGTGCAGAAAAAAAACCATTACGCCCCCCCTTTTCAGGTTAAATGGTCGGTCCCTAAAAATTAAAACGACTACTGGTGCAACTTCTTTTGTTTCGATTTTTTACTCTTGTGAAAATTTGGCTACGATGAAGATTTGAACTTGCACTACACATCTGTTTCGCTCGCTTTTGTCATGCTCCTAGATATGATCATTTCTCTGATGTTGCCGCAGTTGTTTAGCAGGTGATTGTAAAAGAATTATAAAGAGATTAAAGGAATACAAACAAGAATGTAAAATTCAAACACGATTTTCTCCCAAACATCCTCATCTACAGCAGCAGTAACTGTAAGCCCTGTATAAAAAGTACTGTCAATTTACTATTTCCACACCATAAAGTATTCACTGATGTTAAGAGGAGCAAATTGTAATGAACACAAGGAAATGGCAAACATTTCATTAACTTTATAAAACAATCAGGTATTCAATTGAAGAGGATATAGAAAACTATTTTAAATGCAATAAATCTTGACAAATATAATTCAGCAGGTTGAAAAATTAAGGAAAAGCTTAAATTCGCTCTACTGCAAAAAATTCAATTGTACAATTTATCGAGGGATGTCTGCTCTCTATATATTTCACTTATGCTGTAACTTTTCGTGATGGAATTTATCATGTGAAAATTCTATCATACTTTCAATTTCTTTGCAATTATTTGTTGTGACCACCTGTTTTAAGAGCCGACATCTCACATAAATTGCCAAGTTTCCATACAATGGACTTGTTGAGTGTCCTGTATTTATCAATAAGTTGTATTTATCCACTAGCTACAGACACTGGTGCTTTTGTCGGGATAAAGGATGACAATGATTTAAAAACATTTTGACAGTTGAATTGATGTTTGTTGACGATCCCTCGTTAATGGCCAGCAAATACACTGACGTAGCGTTGATCGACATTTAGCAACGAATTCCGTTCAACCTGGTGCTAGGGTCCGTGTTTAACTTAATATGGTATATAAGCAAAGCTCATTGTTGAAGGCTTCATGGTGGCATCAGCGTAAAAATCACTAAAAGCGTTCACTTGTTCTATTGCTTGTTATCGTCTATTTCTGGAGACTTTGCCTCATGTGCATTTGTTCTTTCCGTATCCTTTTATTGATTATTTATATTCCTATCTCAGTGAGCATATCTCTATTCAGGAAACTAATTTTACCCGTAAAACCACCATAACTGTAAATATCTGTCTCTAATTACAAACGCTGGCTCGTACAACAATTTGTTCAGGCGCTAGAGTCCAAAATTATGTTTTCGTCAAACGGTGTGCATAAGTAGTTAATATATACCACTGTGAATACAAAGTCTTAATTTCATTTTTGATGTCTGAAACTAAGTTCTAATATATCTTATCCTCTAAGTTGTTGTCCTGTCCATTCATTGTCAAACGTATCAAATGTAAAACATTTCTTTCTATTTATCAAAGATAACAACTTTGAATAAAATTTTAATATTTATATGCGTACTATTCAAAAATTTGGTTACCAACCCAAAATAGGGTTTTTGGGTAACCTCAAATGAAATGTATAACTCTCCTTTGGGTCGTTGTCTCTTTGACACATTCCCCGTTTCCCTTCTTTTTTCTAACAAATGAAAAAAATGCATAAATGTACAAGAAATATGAAAGTGCATTAAAATTGAAAATGTATCAACTAATATTTGATGAAATTGTTTAATTATGCCGCACATATGTGAGCCCTAGCAACAGATATTCACGAGTACGAGGCGGGATATTTAAGATTATTTAAAGATTTAGATAAGTGTTCATGTGTACGAAATGTAGTTTGGTGCCAACTGAAAATCGTCAATCAAATCAAAAACAAATTATAGTACATAAGTGAATCCTGGCAACAGATATTCACTGGTGCAAGTTAAAATTAAAATTAAGTAATAATAATCATAGGTCATCTCGGAGAACCGGCAACGCGAACCCTGGCAACAGATGCTCGGTACCAGCATCAACGCTCAGTTGAATAAAAGTTCACGTGTCGACAACTGCCACTTGTTGTCGTCATTTTGAAGCTATCACAACGGTGTTACGTGATTTCTGCAATCAACAATCCCTGCATTTGATCGTGAAAAATAGCGAAAACACGGCAGCAGTATCTTTTATAAAAGTATACAAAATATGCAAAGGTGAGGGAGGGTGGGATATTTTTGTGTACGAACGATAAATAAAAGAGAAACAAATATGCTGACCTGATTGTTAAATATATGTTTCCTTGTGATTACTGTCCACGCCGCAAAATGAATGTTCTACTATAAACAAAGATTAGTTTGCGACTGATAAACCAACTGAAATGAAATACACTTGTTCCTTTGATAACAGAATGTAATCTTAAGCGATTAAATTTATTTGTATGAAGTTATTTCGTAGAAGTATGCTATGTTAAATTGCTCTCTGAAATGAAAATTAAGTATATGTCCCACAAACATAATGTTGATATGGTGATTGTTCACTTTATGCCTTTTTTTCAATTTTGTTTATCTGCGTATGCCCAAACAAGTCAACGCATGAAAAAGACTTTCACCGGAACATCATAATGGTAAAAGTTCTGCACTATATTTCCTCAAAATTTTAGCAAAACAATTGCAAGCAAAGTGAGCAGAATGACATTTGTGTTTTTCTTAGCATATATAAAAGTACCCAAACGTGTTTGTCCAATTACCATGAATTATTCACATAAAATTCTCATTTCGTTTAATGGTATGTTTTGCTGTAAAGCGTTCAGATACCTAATGCGGAAATCAAGATAATGCAATGAAAAGTATGCTCAAATCATGCCAATTTTCCTCACAAAATTATATTTGCATTTCATGGTTAAAATAGTTACTTCAATTGCATGAAAATCGACGACAATCGTGTATGAAATTCTATTAATTAGCGACTAGTTTTGCTTCGGTTAATTCGACGAAAGAAAAAAAAATTACACATATGATTCCATGCAAGAATATTTGGTCTTAAATTATCAAACTGACTTCAACCATTTAACACTAATGAAATGAAATACATGTAATTTTAGTTTCACAGTACGGTTTTGAATGGTATTGCTGAAACAATGACAGTAGATGATATATTATCTTAGTTCATGAATTAAAGTCACGAGACTTGACAGACATTAGAAATAGCAAAACCAAAAGACCAAAACCACAAACACGCAAACCGCAAGCATCAAAAACAAAACTTAAGCACAATGTAAATTCTCAGAAAAAAACGACACTTACATCAAATCCCCCAGAATGTAGCTTTTAATAGTCCATATGTAGTACCATTCACACAGTACCAGTCATACGTTGAGTGATTCAGATGCACAGCATGAACGCAACAGGGATTTAGTGATGTTCTCATTATGACCGGTAATGGCATCATGTATCAATCCCGAATCCCACAATTTAACACGACATTTGCTTCTTAGATATTATAATGTCTTTGACTCTATGAATTTCTCCCCATGAGTGAAAATTGAATGACATATTTATTGTGTGCTTATTTAATCATGAAATCACACAATACAACGCCAAATAAAAAAGTTATATTTGACATATACATTAACATACTTTTCAATCTGGTAATTTTTGAAAACTTAAAAATTTACATTTTTAAAAATAATTTTATATTTGCAGCTATATACATATTTGACTGTATCCTTTTTGTGCTAACTTCAATGTTTTCTTTAGTGCGTATAACAACAATACGATATCACAATATAACATGAATTGGATTTATTATAAAATCATCAAATAATAATTGAAACTGAAGTCTTTTTCAACAAAACCAAAAGACAATACAAACAATTGCAATAAGACTAATGTATTATTACAATATCAAAAAAAAAATCATTATATGCAATAAACTAGCTCTCAACATTTAAAACTAAATATATTTAACAAATGGTTCTTTCGAGTTTTTAAAACGGTAATTTTAAAATCTAAAAAAAAAAAGATTATAATATTAAAGTTTAGTTTAAAAGGCAGAAAACTCAAAAATATGGGACAAAAGTTTCGGCTTTCTCTGTTTCAAGATTATAGACTATAAACATTTCTTAAAATTGACATTACCGTTTTTCATCACCGTTTTGTATTTTAGATACTCACACATACATTTACTCCATATCCTTTCGTAAAATGTTCATTTGGCTTCGCATTAATATATGAAATGTCCTCAAAACTGGAAAAATGATTTATATAAATATCGTCAAAAAGATGTTATTCCATGTTTCGTTTTTACCATTACAAAAACAGGAAAACAGCAAACACCTACAATGGCCGGGAACTACAATCCCAATCCACAATCTACTAGCAAACTGCACCAGAAAAACAATAATGAAAACAAGAGACAAACATAAATAACGAAAGGAACCATGTATTTGTAGAGACTTTGTCTCATGTGCATAAACTCCATATCCCTTCATTGATTATTTAAGATTTGAGTTTGTCTCTCCTGCGATGTGGAGTCCTTAAAGAGATTTCGCGTGTGAGATTTATGCTCTCTTTACATCTCATTTATGGCGTACTTGTTCTTGAGAGAATTTCTCACATGGATGCACTATATATACATCAACTCTCAAATGTTGGCTTTTTATATTTTTTTTAATTTCAAAATGTAATTCTGACCACTTGTTAATTCAGCCGACATCTCATGATTTTATAATGCTACGTTTTCGTACTATTGACTCGATGAGTGCCCTGTGGTTGTTTATATGTTGGGATTGTCTTCCGTTGGTCTCTGTAGGGCAACGAATGACAGCCATTATAAGAACACTTTGTTTGTTGGTTTTATGCTTGTTGACGATCCCGCATCCATGTCATGATAAACATATAGCAATAAATTAGAGTCAAGTTCATAATAACATAGAAAAGAGCTCAAAATACGGGACCAATTTTTCATCTGAAGTCTGTATTGTGATCATAAAGTGTAAACATTACTAAATTTTAATAAAGCAGTTTGTTTTTTTTCAAAAACCCACATAAATATTTTGCATTGAAATACAAATTAAATAATCCTTAAGCCTTGAATAATTTCAAAAATGAAATGTAGAATATAAAATGATTCCTAACAATACATCGGCAAACGAATACCGAAGCAAGAAAAGGAAAGGGGAAATTCTAAAATCATAAATCCAACATCACGGCAACTCACAGCAACAAGAATTGAGACAGTATGACAAAGACAAAACAAATAAAACAAAAGTGAACAAGAACGCCACAAAACTAAAGCACTAGCAGTGTGAACCCCTATAAAAACAGAGGTATCATCAGGTGCTCCGGAAGGGTAAGCATGATCTGCTCCACGCATGGCACCCGTCACACAGCGAGCTAGAATATGGTGTTGAAAAGTCTGTTTGGTGGCTGATTGGTTAATGTCATTTTCTAACCCTTAGACAAAACCAATTAAAACCCATAGTACGTGTTACTTCTCTAACCCTCAAACAGCACCATGGTAAAAGTTTGAAAAGACACAATAAATCGTAATCGGACAATAACAACGACCAATCGGTACCACAAACACCAACGAAGACAAAACTAAAAGATGACACCGTGATATATAATACAACACAAAAAACTAAAGCACTGACAGTGTGAACTCTCACTGAAAACCGGGAGTATCATCAGGTGTTCCGGAAGGGTAAGCATGATCTGCTCCACG
>MJUU01016227.1:127979-143129 GCA_002080025.1 Modiolus philippinarum | reverse complement strand
ATTTTCGCTTTATTCGTGACCATTCTGAAGTCGCGAAAATTGCATACCGAGTAGTTATATATATATGAGACTTTATACAGTAAATGATAAGCAATCCCTCAAAAATAAAGTCTAGCAATTTTGAAAGAAATCGAGAAATTTGCGTGTCGCAAAAATACATGTAACCACTTAAACTTTTCTAGTGGATCGTCATAATAAATTGAAAGATCGTTAAAATTCTCTTATCTCCCTTTTTCAGTGAAACCAAAGTTTAAAACTTGGCTCAGATACCAAAAATTTGATTACAGGATGTATTCTGGTGATGTTTCAGCCTCGTTGAAATCTCGTTTAGAAATAATTAGGAAATTATTTATATTTTATGTAGAATAGCAATGAATTTACAAAATTGATGTTATTTTTTTATTTTTTACGAAAGGATATGAAGTAAATGAACATGAGACCATAACGTATATGTTAACTCCAACTGCAATAATTTTAATGAGCTGTATGGCCATTTCGGAAATTAATTCCTCATCAGCAGCACTAGAACCCAAACAAAGGAAATCCATAATTTCAAAAAATGTTTAAAATGTATAAAACCAAACGAAATCCGAATAATCAGTTATATAAAATATAGCTAAGGACAAAACTACGATGGAGGGAGTTAATCCTTATGTTTTAGAATTTGGATAAATTTAGATAATAGTAATTGAACAAAGTGTACACATGAGATATTATCTCATGTACAAGTACACCATATCTAAAAAAAATAAAGAGCATACGCCTCTACCACGGGGAATTGTTTTACCAACTCCACACTGCAATATAAGACAAACTCCTGTATTAAATATTTTACGAAAGGATATGGAGTAAATGAACATGAGACCATAACACATATGTAAACTCCAACTGCAATAATTTAAATGAGCTGTATGGCCATTTCGGAAATTAATTCGTCATCAGCAGCACTAGAACCCAAACAAAGGGAATCCATAATTTCAAAAAATGTTTAAAATGTATAAAACCCAACGAAATCCGAATAATCAGTTATATCAAATAAAGCTAAGGACAAAACTACGATGGAGGGAGTTAATCCTTAGGTTTTAGAATTTACATAAATTTAGATAATAGTAATTGAACAAAGTGTACATGTAATCTTTAAATTGTGTCAAAAGATTATTCATTTCTATCAAGTGGTTTCAGATTGAAGATAAATGCCCTAATTGGCTGTTGGATTCATGAAAAACTTTCACAAAATAAGGATTGGGTTAGAAAAAAGTCACTTTATGAAAAAAAATATGCAGTTATGATTTATGTTTGCTTTTGTAAAAATAGTATTGTATATTTTTCAATAAAAAAATCACAAAACAAATGAAGCTAATTAAACCATTAGCTGTTTAAAATGTAGAAAGTCTTCATTTTTAGGGAAATATGAAAACGCTGAAATTGCCCCTAAAAACATGAAAATGGGACAAAACTTTATTATATCAACACCAAAATATGATTTTTGGGAGCTAAACTTGTTCATTCCTTCTATTTACAGCTTTTCAGAAAGTATGAAAAAAAAAAAATTAAATACTCGAAGCTAGATTTGTTCAATGAAAATAGTAAAAAAAATGCGCAAAAATGCCTAAAAATGTGCAAAAATGCCTAAAAATGCGCAACAGTGTTAAAATTGGTCACTTTCAAACATCCCTAGCAAAATAATTTGCACAGCAACCTATGATTTTTTCTTGATATATTTAATCTTTAGTGTTTGAAAATTGCGAAAATCAAGGTTTGAAAAAAGTTAAATACAATGTACTTTAATATTTTTGCTCAATGGTACATCCTTAACACTGGATGCAAAAGATGCAAATTATCTTTGCCCTATCCAAGCAGCTGATGATATCCTCGGTTTTCTAAGGCTTACACTGTGATCTGATAGCTCAAGTTGTTAACGGTATGAGTAGTGTAGATCAGATTCAACTTGATCTGTGATGGAAAGAATTATCATAACTTCAAAGCAAAGTATCAATTCTTATAGAGGCCTTGCATTATGCATAATAAATTTCGACCTTACCAGAAATTCATTTGTCACATCAATTTTAATCTGCACTGATGATCATAAGTTGTCGAAATGCGCAATTGCAGAAAATAGATTAACAGTAACCTCGGTATATTGTTAATTAAGGACTCGTTGAAAGATTCCACGAGACGTTGAAAAGGAAACATATATTGTTCTCAGTGAAATTTGTTCTAAAATAAATGTCAAACACAACAACACTACCTGACACAAGCAATATTACAAAATGTCTGAAAATCAAATAGCATAAATACTTGGAAGACAACCAGAGACAAACACACATACGTACCGAGAAATGCTTCACTCCATAGAGATATTGGCAAACAAAATTACTTGTACAAATTGTTAATGAGTAACACAAAATAATACAACAAAAATTCATTCTACATACAGGAAATCAGACAGCTGGAAAATATATACTTATTTTAGATTAACAGTTCTATTGTTATCCTAAACCACATAAATTGTTAATGAGTAACACAATATCAATTGATAATACAAGAAAAAAATCATTCTACATACAGGAAATCAGACAGCTGGAAAATATACTCATTTTAGATTAACAGTTACATTGTAATCCTAAACGACATCGATTGTTAAGGGTACAACAAAATGATTATGCCTGTTCTGTGGAACCGAATTCTCTGCACATGCGCTTAGTGGTCAAATTAGCTACAGAAATGCAAAGACCTTGTAAACTTCCCAATATAATGAAAATGAAATCGAGTTCAGAGGATTGAACAATTCCACTCACAATACCTGTAATCCAAAATATGCCTGACAAAGTACACAGCCGGGCATAAACCCTTCCTTGTTGGAACGATTGCGATTTTTTCACATGCTTCATGTTAACACTGTGACATGTTACATGGACAATAATTAAAATCAGAGCTGTCAAGTTAATACAAATAGAAAGTGTGATTGGAACTGATACAAAGATCAAATTTGATAGAAGAGCCGTAGGAAAACAAACAGAACCAGAGTAATTAGACGAAAAATCCGCAACCTCAAAATAATCCAAAATAACTGAAGGTACTACAAAAACTACTGGTGCAGACAGACCAATGGACGTTAACAAGCATTTTTTTGTCAACATAGAACTGCCATCATGGGACTTGTTTGATACCATTTTTGTTAGGTTGTAACATATATATGTAACAGCAACTGTCATAAACGAAAACGTTACCAACCAAAGATAATGGATTATAATTCCTATGATATAACACACCTTTTGGTAATCATTTGCCCCTATTCCTATCATAAATAATATATTTGAAAGACCGATTGCAATGGAAAGATTTTCAAGGTTATTGCCAGGAATTGATTCCGTAGTTTTGAATTTCCTAGACAAAATTAAGGAGACCCCCAAAGCAAACACAGAAACGGAACAACCTGTGTAAGTTATAATTAGCTGAACTATACTTGTATGTTTTGGTAATATTGGCAACAGCATTTCTCGAAAGCATGTTATCCTTCGTAAAAGTAATTTCTGGTTTGAAAAAACACTATCAACAATGATATCAGAACATAACACCGTATTTTCTATGGATGAACTATTCCAATAAACCCGCTCGTAGGACATCATGGCTTTGAGATCTCGCTCGTCATACCTTTCATGCAATGAATTGAATTCTATATTTTCTTCTTCGGCATGCTCTAAATCAACATGCATTATTTCATCTTTTGCTTCTTTCAATATATTTATTCTCCACTTTAGCTGACTAAATTCGGTGCGAATATGCAACAACAATTTTCCTGTGAGGGACATTAATAATCGAACTTGTACCAAATGCAAAAAAAATGAAGATGACGAATTTGTCGATACATTATAACTGTTTGCATATGTAGCCACGGTTTCCGTAGATGAAAGAGTGTACATCACGGTATAAAGTAATTGCCTTGCCATAGGGATTGGAATAGGTGTTGAAGACACAAATCGAAATGTCAATAAAACAGTAGCATTTACGTAAAGTGGTAAACGAGTACAAAGTCCATCAATCTGAAACAAAAATAAAGAGATATATCATTTACTTGCTTTAAACAGATCTAGATAAACAACATGTCGCATAGTCATTTTGGTTTATATCATTAATCGTTGAAATAAACAGTCATTGGAAAATTTCCTTTTTAACCGTCTTTCTTACAGTAATACTTATAATAAATTCTTTAAGTAGCCATATTTGTTTTTAACATTAATTTTTTCTACTTGATATGTATAAAACAGTTCATTTGATTGGTATAAATTTGTCTTGAAAAGTCTCGTCATCCATTTGACATGTAAAAAATTGGATAACTCAAAACATCTAAGCTGGCTGAAAATTACAGTCACATACAACAATCTGCCAGGGAACAGGAAAAAACACAAAAAAGAAAAAACAAAAAAAAAACCAAAAAAAAAATAAAAAGACAAACATAAACAACGATAGGAACTAGGGACAGTCGGACTTGATACCGGCACTAGCAAAAGCCAGCGGCAGGGTTAAACCGGTTGATGGGTACCTGAACCTCCCCTTTCTCTGTCCCGATTCCCTATAGTATCATAAACATACTAATAAAACCCAATACAGGTAGACTACTAACTCCATGACCACAATCTTGAAAGGAGAGAAAATGACAATACGTAATTTGAAAGATATCTTTATGAGAAATAGAATGGAGTGAACAGAGTCTGAGCACGCATCTCCTGCTTGCGTGGCACTGACAAAATAAGTGTAAATACAGGAAAAGTTTGCCGCAAAAAAATTTCAAACTCGAAAAAATTGACAAAGTTGAATGAGCACATAACTCTCCTTACCCATGCTATCTGTAAAAGATATTCTAATGCAAGTTATTTTCTGCCGTTGTTTTTGATTGGTCAAAACTTACTGTCAATTGCGTAATGTACATGCCTCGGACAAAATAATTTCCCTGTTAAGTCTGCTTTCTTTTCCACTTAAAACTTAGATCAGACTCGGAATTGTAAAATTGCAAAATTGCACTAGCATTGCAATAACAGTTCATTATTCGAATGTCAGGGGGCGCCAATCTTGAGTTGACGATTAAAATACCGGTTCACATTCTCCGCTACACGTCGATTGTAATCTTTATTTTTCTACGATTGAATCCCCCCCCTCGACATTCAAATAATGTACTGTTATTGTTTAATTTGAAAAGGACTGTCTATACTATGGGTCAATACTATTTACTGCTCTTCAGTGCTATCTGTTTTGAAAAGGACTGCTAATGGTTGGGAAGGATTTTCCAGTTATGGTCAAAACAGATAAGTCTTTCCTAAAATTACCTATAGTGAGGAGAATTGAGAAGGACATAGATTAATTTCAATGCCATCTATACAGTCTATAAAAGTATCTATATTATATAAAAGAAAATTCATTCTACAGAAAAGGGCTGGAAAATATATACTTATTTTAAATTTGAGAAAAGCGCAAAAATAATTATTGTTGAATATGTCATGGTAATTCAAAATGAAAACAACAATAAAACCAGTGTTATATTTCTTGCATTATGTATTTTTAGAGACTTTGTCTCATATGCATTTACTCCATATCCTTTCATTGTTTATTGATTTCCAATAGGGGATCCGATATTATTCATCTGTGCAGTAGTTAGACTTAAGGTAGATCGGTAGTCTTCCGCCATTTTGAATTTGTTATTTATGCTGTTATGGTATTATCTGCTTTTTAAATATGCAGATATTTTTTATTTGTAATGAATCAATCAATATTATATCCACAATACAAAATGCAAAGAACTACACTGACTTGATTTCACATGTCTTTATGTTATTAGACGAGGTATGGTAATTTGATAATTAAATAAATGGGAAGAGGATTTTTGAAAAAGGGAGATAATCTGGTCAAAATATTTTACAAAGATATCACTATGAAAATTCACATTTTACAAATTATATGGAAAATAAAGTCGGTGACCCCCATTTTTCTTTTTAATTTCTGAAAGTATGTTCAAAGGGCTAACATATGAGTAAAATACAAAGAAATCAATGGAATAGTTTTAAAGAAAACAACCAAATTCCTGTTTTACCCTATATATTCATTAGAAATATTTGATTATTTTGATATCATTTATTTTAAAAACAAGCACGGTGACCCCCTTTTTTATTATTTTATTTAAATGCTCATGTAATAAGGAAAATTTCCTGAGAAAATAAAGAAAATCTATGGACAAAAAATTTGGAGTACCCACCTACCTTAAGGAGGTTCGCTCCTCACGTTTTGGGATTTTTGTTAGATTTTCGGAATCGTCGGGTTTTATCCACTTAAAAGTATTATAATTTTTTGCGCATTGTCACCCTTATTTTTTCCATAATTTCATTTTATACATCTTTGTGAGCATTCTGTAAAAATTTCATTTGATCCTATTGATTCTGTCACATTCATTCATGGTCAAACCTTGTTTATCTTAATCCTATGAAAAATCAGAGGAGTTCGGTTTCCCGCCAAATTTTCAATCACTTAAATCTCAAAAACTATATCATCAATCTTTCAATTTTTTTCACTTAAATTGTTTCTTTTTAAATTTTCTAACATTTCTCATCCTCGATTTTATGGAAATGTTGTTAAAAAGTGTCAAAAACTGATAAATAATCCAGAAAAACTGGGAGGTAACTCACATTCTTTACGTAATAGTGGATATCGACGAGATATTCTGAACAAATCCGTTAAATTGGCTTTGGATTCCAGTGACCTGAAGACTTTACATATATACTGGCCTCTCACTGATACTGCCGATGTCTACTGAAATACATGAAGACTCTTTACCAAACCCTTCGAGGAGATTTGAGTTTGATTTTTCTTCCGTAGTGCGACAGTGTTTTACCAGCAGACTAGATTCCCTTAGCTAGCCGGCAGTTTAGCGGCGAACACTCTTTGACCCTTCTTTCAAAATTACGTTTTTTCTTATGGTTTTTTTTGTTCCAAGATAGTGGTCATTGAGTTAGTAGTCTACCTGTATTGGGTTTTATTCGCATGTTTATGATACTATAGTGAAACGGGATAGAGAAAGGGGAGGTTTGGGTACCCATAAACCGGTTTAACCCTACCACTGGCTTTTGCTAGTGCCGGTACCAAGTCCGGCTATCCCGAGCTCCTATCGTTATTTAGGTTTGTCTCTTGTTTTCATTTTTGTTTTTCTGGTTCAGATTGCTTGTAAATAGTGGCATGTGATTGTAGTTCCTGGCCATTGTAGGTGTTTGCTGTTTTCCTGTTTTTGTAATTATTTGAAATCCTCTTTTATTCAAATGGAGTAGCGAACCCCCTTAAATGGCACTTACTTCTATAAAGGAGTTGGTTTTTAAATACTGTGAAAAAACTTATCAAAACTCTGGTGTAAATTACTTTTGGAGTGTAAAAAATTCTATTGAAATTTTAGATAAACTACAATCTATTCGAAGACAGTTATGATTTTTGTACAATTTATACCACCCTTCCACATAATTTGATTAAATCCAAGTTGGGACAACTTATTAAATGGTCTGCAGTTCATTTGGTCTAAAAAGCAAGGATTCTTCTCTAATATAACCTATAATAATCATTGTTCCTGGACATGTGATGATATGATTAATGCACTCAATCTTTTGCTGGACAATAATTTTGATCGTTTTGGCAACACTATTTATCAACAGGTCATATGTATCCCCATGGGTACAAATTGTGCACCTCTCATTGCAGATCCTTTTCTATTCTGTTACGAACGAGATTTCATGAAAACAAAACTTCAAAACGGAACCATACCTAACAGTGATAAACTTATTTCTGTTGTCATTGATAACAGCAGTTACAAAATTTATATTGACGATATTCTTACTATTGATAATCCCCAGCTTTCAGATTATGTAGACATTATTTATCCACAACAACTGAAAATAAATAAAGCTAACAATGATTCCAAATATTGCCCTTTTCTGGATCTGACTACTATTATTCACTCTGGTAAAATCAAAACCAAAATATATGATAAAAGGGATGATTTTGATTTCACTATTACTAATTTCCCTTTTCTTGACAGCGACATTCCCCTTGCTCCCTCCTACGGGGTGTATATTTCTCAACTGGTACGATTCGCAAGAGTTTGTTCTACTCTTGATGAGTTCAATGAATGTAACCGTACTATCACAGCCAAACTTTAACAACAGGGTTACAGATTTCATAAGTTGTTAAATACATTTAAGAAGTTTTGCAATAGATATGAGCATGTTATATCTAAATATGGTGTTACTAGTAAACAGCTTATTACTATGGGCATTTCTAGTCCTCAATTTTACGGAAATGTTGTTAAAAAATGCCAGAAATTGATTAAAAATCCAGAGAAGCTGGGGCGTAACTTACATTCTATACGTAATAGGGGATATCGGCAAGATATTCTGCTTGCATCCGTTAAATTAGCTTTGAGTTTGTATAGGGTTTTATTCGTATGTTTTTATACTATAGGGAAACTGGACAGATAAAGGGGAGGTTTGGGTACACATAAACCGGTTTAACTCTACCGCTGGCTTTTGCTAGTGCCGGTACCAAGTCCGGCTGTCCCGAGTTCCTATCGTTGTCTACGTTTGTCTTTTGTCATATACGTGTTTTTCTTGTGTAGTTCCCTTGCAAATTGTTGCATGTAATTATAATTTTCAGCTATTGTAGGTGCTTCCTGTTATCCATTTTTTTAAGAAGAACATGTTCGCTGTGTCTTATAAAGATTTACTGTTTTTATAAAATTTAAATGCCCAGGAAAATATTGAGCCTTCATTCCGTGTATTTCAATCGGTAGACGTTCCATGGAATATTTCGATACTTTTGATAAGAAGTCCTTTTTTCAGACTACTTCAGGCGACATTAATATTAACCAGGCCTTTTAACACCAGACATAAGCAGATATGCTATGATCTTGTTTTGCCATTTAGATCTTATCACGATATTGACAGGCGTAACACAATTATGTTAGGACAATGAAAGATTTTCAGTCATATTCCAAGAAAATTGCTTTCAAAAATTATCAAGACACGTTAAGTTTACCAAGATCGAACAAAACACCTGCGATCCAGTTCGATCAAGATGTGTTAAGATTGTCCCCATCAAACAAAATCAAATCGATTTTTTTTTATCTTAGCAAACTTCACTCGTCTTGATCGTTCCTGAATGCAATTAATTAGTGGATCTTATTTGATGTAAACCTATCTTCACACGTCCTGATCGTCCTTGAAATAACTAAACTTGAAAAACAACTTAAGATGTTGCACTGTCTGAACAATATTGTGCTAAGACTTCAAGATCGCAATAAGACTAAAAATGGCCGAACAAGTAATAACATATCTGCTAGTGGGATTTAAGACTTTACTACAAGTACAGTCTTTCTATCAGTAGTCGTGACTTTTTGACGGGTTGTTAAATGATCGTTGACGGATTTTTGACTAATTGATGACTTATTGATCAATGAACGATAAGCGCTTCACGAATGACGAATGTTAACGTACTTTTGTTGATTTGTACGGATGTATACGTATTTTACTGATTGCTTCCGTCAATTGCGTACTATTTTAATCATTAGATCACGTATGACGGATGCGTATATATCGGGGATTTTAAGACTAAACGAATAAAC
Organism: Modiolus philippinarum; assembly: GCA_002080025.1. Classification (NCBI taxonomy): domain Eukaryota; kingdom Metazoa; phylum Mollusca; class Bivalvia; order Mytilida; family Modiolidae; genus Modiolus; species Modiolus philippinarum. The sequence goes on along the minus strand of MJUU01016227.1, from coordinate 133,480 downwards.
TTAATCTTTCGTGTGTTTCCAAGTTGTTAAATATGTAAAGGAAGATTTTGATTAAAATAAGAATGATATATTTTGTTTAAATTTAAATATGTGAATAATATCTGCACTGCAAAAACTAATCTGCATTTTTAACTCAGTTCTTCAACATGACTAAAACAGACTTTCTTTTTTTGAAAAAGTTCCTTTATCAAATCTATTTCAAGGGAATTGAAAGGTTGTAATGTACAAATACAGTGAATTTTACATGTAGCATTTTCAATGTTTGAAAAGTAAGATTTGTAGCGCGCTGCAAAAACATGAAATAAACATTCTAATTAATGTTAGCAAGTTAAATTTGAAGTCTGTGATTTAAAATCAGTCGTTAAACATAACCAAAACAATTCAGATTTTCTGTAAAGGTCAGACTCCCCTAAATATTTTCCATAGGTGGCCATTATAACGTTTTGTGAATTTTCTTAATTACCAGAAGTTCATTTTACGCGGCGATATGATTTTCACAAAAAAGGCATGTCTGCCAAGTAATATAGCCTAACGATGACCCAACTTAAAATTAATCAGGAAATTTCTATCGCTTAGCCAAACTGGGGTAAGGAAATAACAAATTCTTGGGCATGCATGTCATCATTGATGAGGCTTCAGAATCTTTCACATGTGAATCAAAATGCTGTTAAATCCGGAAGTGTATTTCATGATCACTTGAGCGTTTTAGAACTCAGATATTGTCAATATTGACAGTTATATCAAAAGTGAAAGTAGCAGGGCTTTCTTTATATAAATACTACTTTTGACTATGCCAGCAGCTGATTCGTCATTAATAAACAAACGAGTTCAAATTCTTGTCGAACTGCGATAAAAGGAAAAACAAAAAATATATACACATATTAAAACATACAAAATTAAAAAAACAAGCGGACAGAGGTAGGGATTGGCCAAGATCATCGACATTAATGTCTTTAAGGTGCCGTGGAACAAAAATGGCTGCGTAAGGAAGACATGAGCGTGAAAGTCCTTACTCAGGTTGACAGTTCACGACAACAGCGACAACAGTTAGAACAACAGATTAAATTCACTCTGGGAACCAAAAACCCCAAAGGTATAAATATAAAAACTAGTGTTTAATGTACTATCCTTGGCCTGGTATCTTCAATTTTATTTATTTTTACATTTTATTGGTTATTTCAATACTTTTTTGATAGTTATTTTCTTTTGATTAATTTCTGTTTCGTGTTGAGGTCTAAATTTCCTCCCCCTACCTATTTGGGGGAATTTCTTCAACTATTGGACTCCACTGTCTAAACAATGAACGTCAAATTTATTTTACCTATAAATAATTACTCTAAACTATAAACATCAAAATTTTTGTGACGTAATATTTCATTTCGCAGCCATTTTTGTTTTTCTTCCACGGCCCCTTTAAGACATTAATGTCGATGATCTTGGCCAATCCCTACCTCTGTCTGCTTGTTTTTTTAATCTTTTATGTTTTAATATGTGTATATATTTTTTTGTTTTACCTTTTATCGCAGTTCGACAAGAATTGTAACACGTTTGTTTATTCATGCTTACACGAACTGCCACACATCACTCTTTATTTTATTTTGATTCGTCATTTAGTAGGGTCTAACCTAAATTTTACTTCATCATATCCATTAAAAGGAGTTTTATACGTTGCGATACACAATTTTACTTATTTTTGCCTATTTAAAGGTTGAAAGTTAGATTTTTAGTCTTTGATTTAAAACTCAATGTATAAAAATGACGCAAACAATTCAATTAAACAAAAATACTTCATCATATCCTATCTAGGAAATTTTATATGTTGCGATACAGAATTTTAATAAAGTAAGTGAGAAACGAACCGTCAGTCTAAAATTAGCAATCCAAGGACAATGGCAACGTCGGAAAAACAAAGACACAAAGACAAAACATGAACACGGCACAGAAAAGAAAATGAAGACAAACATATATACAAAAATGAACAACACGGACCCAATAAAAAAAGAAACCTTGGGTGAGATCAGGTGCTTCTAATGAGACACCTGTCGTGTTGAACATGTCAACTCCAGTAATAAATCAAATCCGGTAGGAAAAACTAACCTTAGTGGCAAAGAGAAAGATCTCTTGTAATCTGGGAAAAAGATATCCCATAGCGGTCCACAAGATCGTGATGTCGACCGTGAATCTTCTGTAGTGATGACCTCAAGTTATGGGCAACATACATTTGCTTAAATAGCCTATTTGTTAGCAACCGAGCTCTTTAAGGTAGTCACTGTACCGACCACAGGCCCTTGAGTAGCGAATGAGTTGGGAGACGTAAACTCCATATGCCGGTGCTTTTGGAATGTTGCTACAAAGAAAAGGGAAGTTGACTATTCGAAAAGTGAAGTCATCGCCTTTTTCATATAGCCTAATTTGTTGAGTGCCTCTGTTGTCAATTTCAACATGAAGGTCAAGGAACGAAGCTGATGTGGAAGTATCTGTAGTATCTTTAATGTCGAACTCTCTTTGATAGATAAGATGAAGATAATCACCAAAGCGAGGGTTGTTTAGTGATAAAATATCTATATAACGGAAGCTTAAATTAAAGGATTGGGCCAGTTTTTTATCTTTATTTTGAAGAAGCCCTTCAATGAATTCAGCTTTATATGAGTGGAAAAACAGATCAAATCACCTTCAAAATTGCAGGACAGGTTGTTTTTTTTTTATGCTGAACGTTTTGTTCTTGTCAGATTTTTATAACAGCGAAATTAGTAACACCTGCGCGTTTCTATAAACGGCCTAAACAAACAATGTGCACGATGTGGGTATTATCCGTCAATCAATCGCACATCAATCATATGCAACACGTATGTTGACGTCCTGAACAATCGAAGGGGAGTTATCAAATAAAAATCATGATTTGATTTTTATTTTAAAAAAAAGATGTTTATTTCATTATCAAAAATGTGTATTTGTTTTTTTATACAATTGTGTCTATTCTATTGTTTGAATTCTTGGGTTTCTTTTGAATTGTATGAAACAATCTATACATATACTTGTATTTTTAATGTGTTTACAAAATAGAAAATTACTTGCACGAGACTAAGAAGCCGCCATTGAAAGAATAAAAACATTCTTGCACAAATAGAACTTTTGGATTTTATTAGACTTTCAAAAGGATTAAGATAAATTTGAAATTCCTTTCAAATAGGACTGCTTTTTCTTTTCAAGACCCTAATGACTGTTTATCGTAGTAAACTGAATATAAAGTATAAAAGTTTAAACATATCAACCGAGTACTATGTAGATATCATCTTGACTCATTTCATATAACAGGTATAATTATATATATCTGACTAAAAAAATAATAATTCACCGGCGTAAAGACCATGGGGCTTCCAGAAAAAGGAGTTTTCTTGTCAATCGCTTTGCCATTTTTATCAATTCTTCTTCATTCTGCAAGAAGTTTAAATTTTTCCCAGGAAAAAGTGGGGTACAAACTCCGGGACCCTACTTGGATCCGCCAAGGTTTTTGAAGAGGAAGAACTTCAATACGTTAATTTCTTTGTTGTAGATTTCATGATTGCACGCTGTTGACTTGTACCAGTATTGGTTATGTTTATTAATTCCCTCGCTTAATGTTATGTCGTAAATATTGATGAAATAAAAGGGACAACAGGAAACACCTACAATGGCTGAAAATTATAATTACATGGCACAATCTGCTAGGGAAATACACAGGAAAAACATAAATAAGACAAAAGACAAACGTTAACAACTATAGGAACTCGGGACCGCCGGACTTGGCACCGGCACTAGCAAAAGCCAGCGGTAGGGTTAAACCTGTTTATAGGTACCCAAACCTCCCCTTTATCTGTCCCGTTTCCCTATAGTATAGTAAACATACGAATAAAACCCAATACAGGTAGACTACTAACTCCATGACCACAATCTTGAAAAGAGAGAATATGACAATACGTAATTTTGAAAGATGGGTCAAGGGGTGCTTGTCGCTAATCTGCCGGCTAGCTAAAGGAGCCTAGTCTGCTGGTAGAACACTGTCGCTCTACGGAAGAAAAATCAAACTCAAAAATTTCCGCAGGATTTAGTCAAGAATCATCATATATTTCAGTAGACATCGGCAGTATCAGTGAGAGGCCAGTATGTATGTAAAATTTTCTGGTCACTAGATCTCAAAGCTAATTTAAAGAATGCAAGCAGAGTATCTCGTCAATATCCCCTATTACGCACAGAATGTAAGCTACGTCCCATCTTTTCCGGATTTTTAATTAGTTTCTGGCATTTTTTAACAACATTACCGTAAAAACGGGGATTAGAAATGCCCTTAGTAATAAGCTGTTTGCGAGTAACGCCATATTTAGATATTTAATATTCATATCTGTTATAAATCTTCTTAAAGGTATTCAATAACTTATGAAATCTGTAATCCTGTTGTAAAAGTTTTGCTGTGATAGTAAAGTTACGGTCATTAAAATCGTCAAGAGTAGAACAAACACATGGGAATTGTACTAGTTGAGAAATGTACACCTCGTATGATGGAGCTTGAGGAACGTTGTCGTCAAGAAAAGGGAAGTTAGTTATAGTGAAATCAAAATCATCCCTTTTATCATATATTTTAGTTATTATTTTCCAGCGTCAATAATGATAGTTAGATCTAGAAAAGGGCAGTATTGAAATCATTGTTAGCTTTATTTAATTTCAGCTCTTGTGGATAAATCATGTCTACAAAATCTAAAAACTGGGGATTGTCAATAGTAAGGATATCGTCAATATACCTGCTGTTATTATTGAAAATAGAAATAATATTATCACTGTTTTGTATGGTTCCGTTTTGAAGATTTTTCATGAAGTCTCGTTCATAACAGAAGAGAAAAAGATCTGCAATGTGCGGTGCACAATTTGTACCCATGCCTACATTTTAAATGAAAAAATGTTAAATTTGAATGTTTTGAATATCATGCAGCCTAGAGAAAAATTGGCGTTAATCATTGTACATGTATAGCATAAGTTTTAAAGTAAGTGAGAAACGAACCGTCAGTCAAAAGAACGAACAATCCAAGGACAAAGGCAACATCGGAAACACTAAGAAACAAGGACACCATTTGAGTACGGGAAAAAAAGACAAATTAAGACTCATATACAGATGATCAAAACACGGACCAAATAAAACCATGGGTGTGATCGGGTGTTCCGGTAGAGTAAGCATCTCCTGCTTCTTGTAAGACACCCGTCGTGTTGAACATGTCAACTCCGGTAGTAAAGTCAAATCCAAAACAATGAAAAGAATATGTACAGTGAACTTTTATTAAAAGAAACCAACTTAAAAGAAAACCGAATAAAACAAATCCGTACCTTTTTTATTGTTACCCTTGTTAGCATTTTCATTTTTTTTAACCTTTTTGTGTGTTTCTTGATGACCAATGATCTATTTTGTGCTCTTAAAGTATATTTTTTTTTGTTCTTTTTTTTTTTGATAAAGCTGAAACATAACAAATTTCCAC
>MJUU01016227.1:105639-118422 GCA_002080025.1 Modiolus philippinarum | reverse complement strand
TCTACTGAAATCCATGATGATTCTTTACCAAACCCTTCGGGAAGTTTTGAATTTGATTATTATTCCGTAGTGCGACAGTGTTTTACCAGCAGACTAGGCTCCTTGAGCTAGCCGGTAGTTTAGCGGCGAGCACTCCTCGACCCATCTTTCTAAATTACGTTTTGTCTATTCTTTCCTTTTCAAGATTGTGGTCTTAGAGTTAGTGGTCTACCTGTATTGGGTTTTATTTGTATGTTTATTATACTATAGGGAAACGGGATAGAGAAAGGGGAGGTTTGGGTACCCATAAACCGGTTTAACCCTACCGCTGGCTGTTGCCAGTGCCGGTACCAAGTCCGGCTATCCCGAGTTCCTATCGTTATCTATGTTTGTCTTTTGTCATTTTATTGTTTTTCTTGTGCGGTTCCCTGGTTAATTGTGACATGTGATTGCTATGTTCGACCATTGTAGGTGTTTCCTGTTATCTTCCTTTCATTAATATTGTTTTTTATATGGACTTATCATGGGGGTCTCAATAGGGGTGCCTTTCCCGAAATCCGGACGTATTTTTTTCACTTTTCAGGTTTCACGATTGGGAAAATATTTTACAAAGACTCTTATACAACCTTCCTTTTACCATTTCACGGAGATTTTTTTCAGTGTTTCCCGCTTCACGCCCAACACCCTTTCCCGTTTTCACGGACACTTTTTTGTGACAATCCCGTTTCCCGTTCACTTTAAAAGGCCAATCCCGCTTTCCGCTTAAACCCCATCGAGACCAATTATCATGGCAAGTATCAGGCGAGCTTCATGCGTTACGCCGTGATAAACCTATATCAAAAACAAAATGTCCTATTTCTTTTATCAGTAATTCACAAAATGATAAATAAAACTCTATAATAAATAGAAATAAGCTGTAATTTCCATTTTAGCATAATCAATCTATTGTTTATTGCAATAATTTGTATGCATTCTTCATTCAACGTATAACGGGTATGAACACAAATACATGTAGTACCAAAACATAATGTCAGCAGCAACCCGCACGTGACTCCTTGACAGTGACCTGATATTTTAGTGATGATTACCGATAAATATATGTATATGCCTTAATTTGCACAAGCCACAGACATACAGTTATAATGAAACCATTGCACAATTTGGACTTCTTTTACTTAGGGAACCTACTACAATTTAAATGCTCATGTCAGACAGTGAGTTGTGAGCCTTCCCATACATCCCTTGATAATCTGAGTATTAAGGTTTTTATTGTCTCGTCCGCGACAAAAGTAGCCGAAAGTAAGACATAGGGCATAGAGAGTATGACTGCGACAGTTGCATAAACACAAGATATTATATTGAACCCTTTGATGTAGGAACTTTATATTTGGTCCATACATGTAGGTCATTACAGCATGTTCAGTAATATGCAAATTTGTCACAATCATGACAATGGCCGATATTGCAAATTTTCAAAATAATTATGTAAAATCTTTATTTTTCATTGGATTTCAATAGGATTCCTCTTGTTGTGAGCATTCACTAGTTTGTCAACAGATTTGAAGTTTCTCTTAAAGTTTCAAGGCTATAAGGGGTCATAGGGGCCAAAATACAATTAAAGTCTTTCTTTTTTATATCAAATTTCGTTCGGATTTTTTCTTTGCATTCTTCTTGATGAAAACTTTCAGTAGTACAGCAACAAATTTTGGATAACTCTAAATGTTTTTGAGCTGAAAGGGATAAAAAAGTCAATTTATGTCCCTAGTTTGTGTCCAGCTAATTACTGTGGTGTGAAGCTCCTTAATGTGTCCTCATTCACTTTTAAATTACACTTGTTCGATCATATTTCGGTGGTCCAAATGCTGCGGTCGTATCATGATGTGTTCGGCATAGCCTTTTATTAGATTTTCGATTTAAGAATTTAATTTTTCTACCTTTTTGTTTCCTTATTCGTTCTACTCATGTATTCAACAATCAAATTTAATTATTTTTTTTTTAGTTCAATACTGGCCAGGTGAAAATTATCATACATGTTTAATGTTTCATATCCAGAAGAGCATGATCGTTATTAGAAAGTTTGCAGGGTCCAAATATTGATAGCTGTAGATCATATGTGGAATTTCACTGTTAGAAATATACTTCAAGACATTCACATACGCAATGGAACAAGAGAAGTAGGATTCAATAAATCCATGGCCATGGTCAAAAAGCAATTTGATTCATTGGCTTGGATATGTACAGTTGCACATGAAGAATGAAACCACTTGTATTTAATACTACAAAATCTTAATTAGAATGTAATTACATGTATGAAGTGTTTCATGAAGATTTTGTACATTTTAAAAATCAATTAAAGGAGCTGAAAATCTCTGTGGGCAGACTGAAACTTTCACATGCAACAATAGTGGACAGCGTTCAGTTAGACACACTACAGTGTTACCCCGGAGGGGTAACTTGACTATAAAATGACGGGGGTGCGTCTTTAGGTTCAAAATCCTTACCCGAAATTATCCAGGTGAGGCCAAATTTGAGACTAAAATAATGACCCGAATTTATCCAAGGGGATGTGGTGATCAAAAGATTAATGCCTAATTTAAATTGACATTACATCAGGAATGTAGCAAATCACTTAATCCTTTCACTTTGTTTATATTGGCCAGGAAAACAAAATTTGATACCCGAAATCTCCAGAAATTGCTAAAATATAGACACGAAATCTCCAAAGTCTTTCGGGAAATTCTACCCCGAATTTGCCGCACGTCCCGTACCTATACATATAAAAGTTACCCCCGAGAGTGTTACATATACCTTAGGAATATGTAACACTCTCTTGGAATTCTTAATACTGAAATCAAAGTTTTGAAAAAATAAGGAATTCTCTGACCATTCTTTGTGGTAAACTTGTTGAAAATCTAGAATATATAGGAACAGGAATTATTCAGCATGTTCAGATGACAGTCATTTTCATAGGTAGAATGTAAAACCTTGAGCTACAATTTCAACTGTTTATATCTCGTAGGAGATTTCTGCAGAAATACTTATTCACCAGTACATTTTGCACAAGGAGAAAATTTTGAATGATTAGGATTTAATTGGACCATACTTGAAGGAAAAAGCCCGAGATATTTACATGTACTTTGTGTACATGGCATGTGTTTTTTGTTAATTAATTAAAATCAACTTGTAGAATTCGAAGCTTCCATCAATTGGGCCATTAATTCATTGTCTCAACTGTGACAAAAAGTATATGGAAATTGTTTCAGGAAATGCCAGTATCAACTTTAGTTAGTGATCATGATCAATGCTTATTTCAGGTGAAAGCCCATTACCACAAATTGAGAAACTCTTAGGCATGGGCCAGTTGATTTTTCAGTCGGGAGAGGTGGGGGCTGGGATTTTCACCCAACCCAGGATTTTTTTTACCCGCTTCGCGGACCAGTTTATTTTTTTACATAATCAGTGTACTTTTTGTTAAGCATGTTGAGCAAGTCTTTTTTTTCTACGGACAGGGTGAGCTTTCGCCATCACTTTGCGTCCGTCGTCCGTCAACAATTTAAAAAATCTTCTCCTCTGAAACTGCTGAGCCAATTTGTAACCAAACTTACCCTGAAGCATCACCAAGGTAGGCAGTTTCAAAATTGTGTTCGATTAGTCAGAAGACCAAACAACATGGCTGCTGTTACTAAAAATATAACATAGGGGTAATGGCTGTACAATAAACACTATCCTCAAATTACAAGGAAGAGGTGTATGCTGACCTTCAAGTCTCATAATTTTAATCTGTTAGAATCAGTTCAAAAAGTGGGACTAGTACCATAAGTGGCTATTAAAATAAATTTCATGTTACATGTATACTGTAATGGAAAAAATCACTCTTTCAAAAATTCAGATTTTTTTTCTCACCAATTTAAGTGAAATAAATTTTTGATGAAAATTACTACAATTATAAAAAACACAACAAAAAATTTGAGAGAGCTTGAGACATTTGAGTGGATCAGTATGATATCTAGGATAAATTCTATCATAGCAATATATTTTTTAGCTCATCTGGCTATGCCAGGGTGAGCTTTTGCCATCACTTGGCGTCCGTCGTCCGTCCGTCATAAACTTTTCTTTTCTGCAAAATCTGATTTTATTTTGGTGAAATATATGGTTTATGATCATGATGATTGCTTATATTGTATAAAATCTAATCTTAAGTATTTCACGATTCTCAATTTTCAGAAGATTAGAATAAATGGTGACTTAAAACAAAATTAACATGTAAATACTAACTGGGTGACAATAACCACTTTTTATCCCTTTTTAGCTCGCCGGGAGAAATGTCCAAAGAGCTATTGTCATACCCCTGCGTCGGCGGCGTAAGCGAAACTTTAACCTGGCATGTGGAATACATCGGCAAACGAATACCGAAGCAAGAACAAGGAAAGGGGAAATTCTAAAATCATAAATCCAAAATCATGGCAATTCACAGCAACACAAACTGAGACAGTAAGACAAGGACAAAACAAATAAACAAAAATGAACAAGAACGCCACAAAACTAAAGCACTAGCAGTGTGAACCCCAATAAAAACTGAGGTATCATCAGGTGCTCGATAAGGGTAAGCATGATTTGCTCCACATGTGGCACCCGTCACACTGCCAGTGAAAAGTCCGGTTTTGTCACAATCAGTGTTAGTCAGTCCGGTAACAAACTCTGGATCTACACAAAAATATCTGTTCTCATTTGTGAAACAGAAACATTGTAATGGTCTGTCAAATCGTGGTGACGACCGTAAAATTTCTGTAGTGACAATTGCAACAGTGACTGAACATACCCTTGATGTATAAGTTTTTGAGACAGTCATTTCGCTCTGTTGACAAAATCGCTGCACAAACTACAGGCACGGCAATAGCGAATGAGTTGTGAAATGTACACGCCATATGCCGGAGAAGTGGGAATATTACTGCTCAAAAACGGGAAGTTCACTATTGGAAAGTCGAAATCATCACGCTTGTCGTAAAGTTTTGTTTTCAGACGTCCAGAGTTGTCAATGTAGAGGTATAGGTCCAGGTATGATGCTGATGATGGTGTATCAGTGGTCTCTTTAATTTCGAGTTCATTTGGGTATATAAGATGAAGGTTATCCTTAAATTGAGGATTGTTCAATGAAAGAACATCATCTATATAACGGAAACTGAAATTAAAGGATTTGGCTAGCTTATTGTCTTTTTTCTGAACTAGCCCTTGCATGAACCTGGCTTCATACGAATAAAGAAACAAATCTGCTAGAAGCGGCCCACAATTAGTCCCCATAGGTATTAGAATTGATACCTGAAGAGCTAGGGTGTTTATATTTGATATGTGACTATCTTGTGATGAGGGCTTTCTGATGGTACCTTTCTACAACTTTCAGATTTATTGTGCATTGAGGTCACTCTTATCCCCGCCGGGCTATGTTGTCTTCTGACAACTCTTGTTTTAAGATCTTTTTCCCCTTTAGTCTTTTAAACTTGTAGACATGTACGTGACACAGGGTCTCACTTCTTCAGCAGTAACCATGTGAACTGGGAATAAATACTAGTACTGTAAAAGTGGTTGAAAAAATTGTTGCATGGTCTACAACTGCACAAAAACCATAAGAGCTACATGTTCATTTTGTTGTTCACAATGTATGGATCTGCAGCTACTAGTACCATGAATAATAAAACAGGTCAAACTATTTTTTTTAGAAAGTGGGAATGTGAAACATGTAGTAAATACAGTATGCACCTCTTTTAATTTATGTGATACTTATATACAGTCCCCTAGCTAATTTTTTGGAAGAGATCCTCTTGGGCAGGAAACATAATAAAAAAGACGTTTTTGGCTTCAAATCCCAAAAGGGATTAGCAACTCCCACCCAACCTCTGCAAGATCTGCAAGCACAATTGTGAGAATTTGTCCTGAGGTTTGCAATTTCAAATGGAATATATATACATTCAATATGAACTGGATATACACGCAAGTGTGAATATGCTTGGAATGTCTATGCACCGTTTGTGGCTACTGACATACACTTGAGTTCAAATTGACAATGCTCAGGATATGGTCATTATGGAGTAAATGCACATGAGACAAAGTCTCTACAAATGCACGATAAAAGGTAGCAATGGAGCAACGCTTTTATTGTTCTTCATCTTGAAGTCGACACGATGCCTTCATAAATGAGCTACATTTGTATGCTCATACCTCATAGCAAGTTCAAGACGACCCCTGCCCTAGCATCGGTTTGACTGAGCAGAATTCATTGCTTAATGTCGAGCAACGCTGCATCCATATGTGCACGCATGGCTATTAGAGATATATATTTACTTGAAAGATCATGTGAATAGCTATAGCCCGGAAAGAGAACAAAAAATATGCATTCACGGTTACTTGCTCTCGAACTGAATAATGCCCCCCCCCCCCCCACTAAAGAGTTACGTCCCTTGTCAAAATCACGTCTGCGTTTGAATCTAGCTTCGATGAATCCCCCTTTTCTTCACATGGACAATAAAAATACAAAATACAAATTGTTAATACACATTTCGGGACTTCTTTATGGGTTCAAATGAAAGGTCTATGGACCTTCTTTTAAAATATCGATGGCCGTGTGTCACTGTTATTCAGCATTACACTTTAAATTGTGTGAAATGACGACCTGTGTCCATCCTATGACTTCTACACGGAGAATTCGGGCTTATTTTAGTATAGAACGATTACAGCCATTAAGCGGCCACTGATATTCAAGAAGATTATGTAATAGGGTTTCTTTTTAGCCATAGATCTCTGAAAAATATAAGGTAGGGTAACTTGTATTTTGGCTTCAAATATCGGCCACGTGGACCTTCTTGATATTTTTAAATTTACAATGCGAGGGTTTATCAGGTAAATGTTATATTTATATTTTTGAATACTCCAAGCCTATATTTATGCAAAAGAAGAACTTCCATATTCGCTATACTTTTTTATTGTTTTTAATCGCCACAGCAAAATCGGATATCGATGTACAAGCATAATCAACGTTGAATAACTCGTATAGTGCCTTAACTCACCTGCGAATAATTTCAGATAGGTATTGAATTCACTTTCTTGTTCGTCTGATATACAATTTAATCCACTAACATTATTCGCCTGCAGATATTGTTCCAAATCATTTAAATACAAAGAAAATAGAAAAAGGTGAAAGATTTCCCCCTTGCCATACCCATACATTACATGGAAATTAATCAGACAATTGTCCATTGTATAAGACTCGAGACTTAAGGTGTCTCAGTGGTATTATTCCGCCATTTTTGTATAATAGTTGTTCATTTAGGTTTCATTTCGTTAAGATATTTAACAAAATAATTATCTAAAATGAACAGAAAGTTCCAAAGTATATAAAATATTTATTCCTTATCCTTTTTGCAACATTTTCATAAAAAAGGTGAACTAAAACACATATGTTTTGAATCTGTTGCTTGATTTACAGAACATAGAAATAAAACAAGGGAGATAATTTGATAAAATTATTTCATATAAATATCACTACAGAAATTACGTTTCATAATTTATCTCTCTTATTTTAACGGTGACCCGTAATTTCTATTTTTTATATGTTAACTATATAGTGATCTCAAAACACATAAAAAGTATGAACAAATTCTATAATAGAATTTTACTGCTATCCTCTAATATAACCATTTTCATTTCTTTGTAAAATCCTAAAATTTTCAATTTCAGTTTTTGCGCTTAAATGCACGATGACCCCAAGTTTTATTTTATATTTTGAACAATAATATAATTATGTTTCTACACAATAAATTTCACAAAATTCTATAATAGGAAAATAATACCCTGCAGACACCTTAATACCACAATACATATTAAAAATAACATTGTTCATTTTTCCATTTATTTCGTTTCCTACCAATTTGTATCATAGTCCCTTACGCCAAACAGTATCAATAGCTTTGGCGAAGTCTATAAATGCACAATACAATTTCATTTTCTTCTTTTTCAGTATACTTATCAACATATATATTACAAACAAATCAGTCGTAGAATATCCATTTCTAAACCCGGTTTGGCTCTAACATAATAAATTCAAATCATCAGAAAAATTATTTAGTCTTGAATTCAAAATAGAGGTAAATAATTTTCCAAAACAACTGATAACAGTGATTGGTCGGAAGTTTCGTGGAACTAATTTGTTTTTATAAATGGGAATTATATTACTCATCAACTAATCCTCCGAAACATTATCGCTATCGAAAATAATTTAAAAAAGATTAACTAATACGTCTGATATGATACCCAAAGAATTAATAAGATATCCGTTTAAAACGAGACCATCTCCAGCAGCTTTATTGTTTTTCATTTTTTTACAGCTTTTACAACTTCGTCCAAAGTAATCGGAGAATTTATAACGATATTTAAAATATTTACGTCATTTTGATTTTCTAAATCGTTCTCTTCTTCGTCTAAATTTACAGTATTTATTGTTTTGTAATAATCAAACAAAACAGCGATTGGTACAATAGGAGTATCTTTTTTCTTCCCACTATTCAAAATTTTCCAATGTTCTTTTGGATTGGTAGACCGCAGATTATGAATTTTGTTTCTAATTTTCTTTCTATGTTTTCTCATACTTTTATCCATTATTCTTTTATATTTCTTTTCCAACACTTTAGTCTCGTTTTCGAGTGTTTGAGTTCGGTTTCTTTTAAGTTTTCTCTTTGACAATCTATATTTCTTTTAGCCTCTTTACAATTAGAGTCAAACCACGGTTTGGATTTTTTATCCGATATTTGATTTTCATAGGTTTTAGTTTTATAAGTTCCAAATGTATCAGTCGCTGCACTAGTAAGTAAATTACAAATATTCTGAACAGTGGCATCAATGGCTTCATGTCTAGAATTAAACCATATTTGTAAGTTCAGATAATATTTCATTTACTCTTTCAGGATTAAGGTTAGTAACAAATTCTTCTTGTTTGTCTGCGTTCCACTTTTTAATTCTTTTCATTTTCCATGTTTTCAACAATATTTGTTAATAATGTATTTTTTTTCGATACTTTCGGCTTGACATGTCATAATGTTATAATCAACAACACTAGCATTTTTACTTGTGAATTATTTTCCTAAATTATTGTCAGCTCCTATTCTACCATTCAAAATTAATATGTTATTAAACTTACAAAACTTTAATAAATAATTTCCGAAATTATTTTTTCTTTTGTCCATTCTATTCCTTTAAACACGTATGCCTAATTCGTTTAACATGTTTATACTAAAATTTTCAATATCAAGCATACCAGAAAATTCATCATAGATAATTTCACAGCAGTCCGTAACCTCGACAGTCCTCGCATTAAAATCACTCAATAAACAAATATAATCATACTGGGAATTAAAATTTAAATATTCATTTTAAAGTTCATTGAACTTTAAATGCAGTATGATGAATTTTCTGGGTTATGTAAACAATACCTAAAAGCATATCTTGGTCGAGACGAAAAAGACATTTATCTAATTTAAAAAGTAAAATATATTTACTCTCTGTCTCAATTATCGATATAGATTGTTCCAGACTTTTCTTATAACACAGCATAATACCACCAGATTTTACTTTTCTAAATCTAAATCTATTTTTTATTTTAATATTATACCCCGGAATATCGATTTCATCTAGATCATGGCATAAAATATCATAATCACTTATGAGTTCTACAAATTCAGGATTTAAGACGTTTTATTATACCACAAACATTAAGAGTAAGAACATGTATATTAAACACTGTTGTATTATGTACAGAAACATTTGGTAAAGAATTGTTGGTTGACTGGTCGGAAAAACAGTTATTTTTTCCCCCAAGGTTTACCTAGTCTCTTTCGGGAGTTGAACTCACACGCGTACGCTTGTATGGTCGCGAAGTTGACTGACGGGGCTCTACACCTCTGTATTCACGCTCGTTGGGTATATCTACGAGTTCGTCATTGACATAAAGTCTATCTCTAATGAGAACAACTTTTGACTTCTTTTTCCTCTCCTCCTTCATAAAAGGATAGAGTGGTCGTCGGTTAGTTTCTATTTCAGATGGAAATTGTTCATTTACACCAAAGTGTGTTCCTTTTAAATTCCTTCCAGCTTTTTTACCATTTGTAAGTCAGAATAATAAAGAAATCTAGCAATTGTAGGTCTCGTTTGATTTTTATTCCTTTTCCCAAATCTATGGACATTTCCCAGTTCAACCCTATGCTCTATTTTCATCTCTTCACAATTTTCTCCAGTACTTTCTGCTAGTCCAGTAAATATAAGGTTGTACTTCATGGACTTACACTGTATATCAAGGAATTTTTCTCTCAACTCATCATTTTCCCTCTTTACCTTTCCAATTTCCCCTTCATACTCTCACGCTCTTTCTTAATCGTATCAATATTTTTTTTCTAGTTTGTCAGTTTTTGTTTTTATTTCATCAAACAAATTACGGGTACCTTGACTCTGAGACTCTAGATTTTACATCCTGCTGCTTAGTCAGGGATTTGTTCAACCTTTGTTAATTTCATCCCTCAAGAAATTCTCTGGCCGTCACCATAGCATTATTGAAAGATATGACGTGTCAGTATCCCAAATGAAAGTGGACATTTTCAGCTAGATTCACGTCTTCCCGGATTTGACTACCGACTTTGACATTTTCCCGGATTGAATCACCCACAGTGTGACGGGTGCTGTTAACAGAGCAGGACATGCTTACCCTTCCGGAGCACCTGATGTCACTCTCAGTTTCACTTGANTTCACACTGTGAGTGCCTTTTTTCTGAATGTTGTGGTTTCTGGTTCTGTGTTTTGTGTCTGTCTGGCGTCATTGTTTTTGTGTCTAACGTCATTGTTTTCTGTGTTCTCGTTTTTGCCCTGTCTTTGGACTTCGATTTTTGTGAATTTCACCCCTTTGTTCCTTCGGTATTCTACTGCCGTTGTTTTATCTCCATCTCGTTACTAATTACTCTTGCTGTCAACGAAGTTAGTTTTTCGTTCATTTGATTAAAAGTGCTTGTATTTTTCCCGGTTTTACTTTCAATTTTAGAGAGCCTCGAGTCCAGTCTACTTAACAAAGAAAAGACATTGTTTAATACGCTTGAAACTTCGCTGTCTTCTCTATACAGAACATTCCTACTCTTTTTTTAATAAATCAGTTGTCGATTTATCCCCCTTCTTTCCATTGTTCTTTCTGTCACCCATAACTAGCCCACTCTTTTAGACCCTCAGTTTATTTGATATACATTTTGTATTTCTCCTGTAAATTCTTTGTACGGATTGGAATGGGATCACAGGAGGAATACTATAATAAATCCACAACAAACTGCTTAACTCTGAGTTTCAGGAGGGTAAGGAACCTCAATCCAGAATAATAAAAGTATAACATACTGTCTGATAGTATTGTAATATCCAAGATTCCAAATATTTACAAAAATTTATGGTTTGCAAAACGTTTACACGTTCATCTTGTCATCTTGTCATTTTGCGCACAATCCCATCACAGAAAAACAAAACCAAAACACCCCCCCCGCAAAAAAAAAACAAAAANACAAAGTAGAAAAACAAAACAATACGACCAAAAAAAAAAATTAAAAAAAAATTAAAAAAAATAAAAAAATAAAAAAAGAATAAATAAGTAAAATAAATTAAATTCACCAAATCGAAATAGAACTAAATTGTGGGTAATTGAACAATGCAATCAACATGTAGATCGATTGAGTTTTGACATAATCATTCTAGGTAGATTTTATAATATTGCATCGATGGCCGTATGTCACGTATGTTTTCCTTTAACAAAATATAACATTTTGTTTGTTATACATGTATATGTCAAAAAAATTATTTCGGAAATATATGTTTTCTACATTCAATGTTAAACGTTTTTGCCATGAAAGTAATGGATTTGCAAATCGGGGATGCAGAATATTTTCTATTTACTTTGAACAAAATCAGTAAACAAAATTTACATTCAATGTTTGCATTTCATTAACGTACAGATAACACCCCTTTAATCGATAGGTGAAGATCATTTGTACAGGACGTGTAAATTGCATACGATTGGCGTACCTTTTATTGATCGATAACACCCAGATCGTGCACATTGTTTGTTTTGGCCGTTAATAGAAACGCGCATGTGTTTCAAATTTTGCTTTATCTGTGATTGTGACGGTTTTGAATCACTAAATACCAAAGTTACTGTGAATATTGATTCTGCATATGCGCATTTCGACAACTCATGTCTCTTCAGTGTAGATAAAATCTAAACGCTTGGAAGACCATAAAGTTAAATATGTTTAAAAGTTGATAGAGAACGAATTGCCAAATATGATCTAAATCGAAGCCAAAATCAGCTAAGGACAGAGCTTTGCATGTGGGGGATAATCCTTAGTTTCAACAAAATTTACAAACAAAAATTAGATATTGTAAGGTTCCATATACATTCCGCTTTAGAGTTTTTTTTTATTTGAGTTATTTACAAAAAAAAAAAAAAAAAAAAAAAAAAAAAAAAAAAAAAAAAAAACTGCTATCCTTTTAAAACAGCAACTGTTTTGTTTGATCTTAATTAGGAGACAAATTGACAAATTTGAAATTATTTTTGCAAAGTCCAAATAAAATATTAAAAAAGAGCATTTAGACTCATCTGGCCAAAATCACCATGTTAACTCTACATAATTTTTATACAGTTTAAAATGAAAACAAAGAGATTAAAAAAAATGGATGATGCCTACAATAATGGCTTTTCGGTCTCTGTATTTTTAGTTTGATACAAAGACAAAAAAA
>MJUU01016227.1:45897-94609 GCA_002080025.1 Modiolus philippinarum | reverse complement strand
TCTGGATGGCGATGTTCCATTAGCGCCATCATATGGTGTCTACATATCTTAACTTGTTCGATTTGCTCGAGTATGTAATAACGTTTGCGATTTTAATGAACGGAACTGAAAAACTATTACATCAGGGTTTTCGTTATCATAAACCGGTTAAAACCTTTTAAATTCTATCATCGATATAAAGACTTGTTTCATAAATACAATGCAATCTGTAAACATCTAATCAAGCCTGGTATTTCACATCCCTTATTCTACGGTAATGTTTTACATAAGAGTAAAAAATACTTAAACTCGCCTAACGAACTTATAAAACCTTTAAATCGTCTAATTCATAAAGGTTATAGTTACGGTATTGTCGTCAAAACATTACGTATGGCCTTCTTTGGTATTAACATTGATTTTTCGAAAGGGTCTTTGCATTTTAACTAAACACATTTTAAATTTCTAAAATCTGTATTGCATGGACACGGGTTAGGTATTCCGGTATATGCATGAAATCATTATGCTTAATTCCTCACAGGAAGGGATCTTGGTGGAAGCTGTATACTGAGGGTACATAACTTAATTTGTCAGTTGGTATTGGGTCCGGAGCTGGCATGTCAGTTAACTGCTAGTAGTCTTTTGTGATTTCATGTTTACATGTATGTCCGTATATTAAGTTCTTTCGGTTTAATTTTTCACAGTTGACTCAGTCCTGTTGCTAAATGAATTTTACCGTTGTTACTATTGTTTTTTATTTATCACATTGGCTAGCGGGAAGGTTTAGGCCCAATAAAACTAGTTTAACCCCGCCGCAGCAGGTTTGTTCCTGTCCTAAGTCAGGAAATTTATGAAGCCTTTTTGTGTCTTGTCTGTTTTCTAGTAAGTTTACTTTTTTTCTATAGGAGTCTAGGATGAAGGTTATTTTGCTGAACTTGATTACTCTTTATTTAGGGGCCGATTCCGACCTTGGGTGTGGGGTTTCCTCACCGTTCATTGAAGATCTTATAGTGGCTTTGAGTTGTTATTACTCCCCTTTGGGTCGTTGTCTCTTTGACACATTCCCCGTTTCCCTTCTTTTTTCTATTTTAGTCAATGTTTGGTAAAATGGTATCTGATTAATAGAATTTTGAATGTGAAATGAGAATACAATTTCCAAAAATATAATCTATAAGTGATTTTTTCCAATAATTTCCACATTTGAAGCTTTTCAAATTGAATTGAATGTTTGCAGTATATACTTTTAGTCAATTTTTGCTAAGATGATATCCAGTTAATAGAATTTTGAATGTAAAATGAGAATACAATCTCCAAAAATACCATTCAGAAGTGATTTATTCCAATAATTTCCATATATGAAGTGTTTTGAAATGATTTAAATGTCTGCGATGTTAAGTTTTGTCTATTGTTTGTAAAATAATATCTGATTAATAGAATTTTGAATGTGAAATGAGAATATAATCTCCAAAAATACGATCTAGTAGTGATTTATTCTAATAATTTCAGTATTTGAAGTATTTCTAAATGATTTGAATGTTTGAGATATATAAACTTTTAGTCAATCATTGGTAAAATAATATCTGATTTATAGAATTTTGAATGTGAAATGTGAACACAATCTCCAAAAATACAATCTAGAAGTGATTTATTCAAATAATATCCACATTTGAAGTGTTTCGAAATGATGTGTGAAATGAGAATAAAATCTCCAAAAATATCATCTGAAGTGATATTTTCAAATAATTTCCATATTTGAGGTGTTTCAAATTGAATTGAATGTTTGCAATATATACTTTTAATCAATTTTTGGTGAAATCATATCTAATTAATAGAATTTTGAACGTGAAATGTGAATAAAATATCCAAAAATACCACCAGGAAGTGATTTATTCAAATAATTTCCATATATGAAGTGTTTCGAAGTGATTTGAAAGTTTGCAATATTAACTTTTATAATTATTTGGTAAAATAATATCTGATTAATACAATTTTGGATGTGAAATGAGAATAAAACCTCCAAAAATACATCTAGTCGTTATTTATTCAAATAATTTTCATATTTGAAGTGTTTCGAAAAGATTTGACAGGTGCCTATGTATACTTTTAGTCATTTTTTTTTTGGTAAAATGATATCTGATTAATATAATTTTGAATGTGAAATGAAGAAAAAAGCTCCAAAAATATCATCCAACAATTTCCGCATTTAAATCTTTTCAAGTTGAATTGAATGTTTGCAATTTCTTCTTTTAGTCAATGTTTGGTAAAATTATATCTAATTAATAGAATTTTGAATATGAAATGAGAATACGATCTCCAAAAATACCATCCAGAAGTGATTTATTCCAATAATTTCCACATATGAAGTGTTTTCAAATGATTTAAATGTTTGCGATATAAAGTTTTGTCAATATTTGGTACAAAATCTGATTAATAGAATTTTGAGTGTGAAATGAGAATACAACCTCCAAAAATACAATCTGGTAGTGATTTATTTCAATAATTTTAATATTTGAATGTTTCTAAATGATTTGAATTTTTGATATATAAACTTTTAGTCAATCATTGGGAAAATAATATCCGAATTGTGGAATTTTTAATGTGAAATGTGAACACACTCTCCAAAAATACAATCTAGAAGTTATTTATTCAAATAATATCCATATTTGAAGTGTTTCGGAATGATTTGACTGTTTGCTACAGATGGGTGCAGACGCAACGTTCCAAAAAGTGCACTTAAAAAATATATATAGTTAGATCGCATTTTTTATAAGCGATAGCTTAGGTTATGAAAATTTATTTCTACGTAGCGTTCTTTTTGATAAGCTAATGCTAAAAAATACCAATGCAGTTATATATAAATTATAAAACATGTCAGATAATATATTCCCGCTACAAAAATGAAAACGGCAGTTAGATTTTCATTATGTGATTTATACTAAATCTTTACAAATGACCAAAATAACTCTTTCTTTTAAATATTCCTTTTTGAAGTAGTTGGTTTTATATGTTGTGATCTGGGACTAATATAATATGTTATATTAGTCCCAGTTGTGATATAGCTTTTCGTAATTCTTTAGTTATTCTTTACATGAATATGTTTGAAAAGTCAGGTTTACAGTGCTTGTACAGTAAAACATAACCAATCACACCATTATACCATATACCATACACCATGCACCATTACACCATACACCATGAACCATTACACCATATACCATTCACCATCACACCATGCACCATTACACCATATACCTTACACCATACACCATGCACCGTACACCATACACCATCCACCATACACCATACACTTTACACTATATATACACGATGTCCAATACAATGCATTTTCGTTTCGGTTTTTACTTTATAGTGGCCGATGAATACAACAAATGAATTTTATTTTTTGCAGCATCAAAGGATCTGATTTTTCAGTCTCAACTTTAGGCTATTTACAATCGTGTAAATAAAAAAAAACAAATACTCGAGGGTGAGACAGATTTCGTTTGCGTATTGCATTTCACGTGTTGCTTTTTCTCGCTTTTAAAATGTTATTTTTCCTCATCTTATTTTTTAAGTATTCTTCTTTATCTTTCGATTATAGAGCGTGGATACATTAACATATTATCATGAAGGCGGCAAAGGCTTAGGGGTTATCATCGTTTTTTTTTTTTGTACACCAAACACGATCTTATTTTCACATACAATGTACATTGTACACGAGAATTTCGATATTTCTTCCGTCAAACAGAACCTATTTCTATTTTTTATACGCCATACAATGACCCACTCCTTTAAACCCCTCATCTATTATATAAATAGATGATTTGAGTACTAGGGCGCATTTACACCATTTCGCATACTATCGTTATCCCTATTGTAGCATATTTTCAGTAAATTTATACAAAATTTAAGTGTTAGATGCATGGTTTTTATAAGATATCGTATAATATTGATATCTCTAATGTTGCATATTTTCAATAAATTTGTTTCAATTTGAGTACTAGATGGCATATCGCATACTATCGATATGCGAACTGTTGCATAATTTCAGTAATTTATACTAAATTTGAACACTAGATGGCATTTACACCATATCGCATACTATTGATATCCCTATTGTTGCATGTTTTCAGTATATTTGTACCAATTTGAGTACTATACAGTTTGTAGATGGCATTTACATCATATCGCATAATATCGATATCCCTATTGTTGCATATTTTCAGTAAATTTGTACCAAATTTGATTATCAGATTGCATTTACACCATATCGCATACTATCTATATACCTATTGTTGCATATTTTTAGTAATTTTGTGTCAATTTAACTATGAGTTGGCATTTACACCATATCTTATTGATATCCGTATTGTTTGGTTTTTTTTCAGTAAATTGGTACCACATTTGAGCATTAGATGGCATTTACACCATATGGCATATTATCGATATCCCTTTTGTTGCATATTTTCAGTAAATGTGTACCAAATTTGAGTACAAGATGGCATTTACAGCACATCGCATACTATTGATATCCCTATTGTTGCATATTTTTAGTGAATTTGTACCAAATTTGAGTACAAGATGGCATGTACACCATATGACATTCTATCAATGTCCCTTTTGTTGCATATTTTCAGTAAATTTGTACCAAATTTTAGTATTAGATGGCATTTACACCATATAAAATAATATTGATATCCCTATTGTTGCATGTTTTCAGTAAATTTGTACCAAATTTGAGTATTAGACGGCATTTACATTCTATCGCATACTATTGACATCCCTGCTGTGCATATTGTCAGGAAATTGTACCAAATTAGAGTTAAAAAAGGGCATTTACACCATATTGTATACTATCAATATCCCTATTGTTGCATGTTTTCAGTATATTTGAACCAGATTTGAGTACTAGATGACATTTACACCATATCGCATACTTTTGATATCCATATTGTTGCATTTTTTTAGTAAATTTGTATCAGATTTGAGTACTAGATGGCATGTACATCATATCCCATACTATTGATATTCTTATTGTTGCATATTTTTAGTAAATTTGTACCAAATTTGAGTATTAGATGGCATTTACATCATATGGGATATTATCGATATCCCTATTGTTGTATATTTTCAGTAAATTTGTACAAAATTTGAGTATTAGATGGCATTTACACCATCTCCCATACTATCGATATCCTATTGTTGAATGTTTTCAGTATATTTGCACCAAATTTGAGTACAAGATGGCATTTACATCATGTCGCATAATATCAATATCCCTATTGTTGCATATTTTCAGTAAATGTGTACCAAATTTGAGTATAAGATGGCATTTAGACCATCTCGCATACTATCAATATCCCTATTGTTGCATGTTTTCAGTATATTTGTACCAAATTTGAGTACAAGATGGCATTTACATCATATTGCATAATATCGATATCCCTATTGTTGCATATTTTTAGTGAATTTGTACCAAATTTGAGTATCAGATGGCATTTACACCATATCGTATACTATCAATATCTCTATTGTTGCATGTTTTCAGTATATTTGTACCAAATATGAGTACTAGATGGCATTTAGACCATATTGCGTACTTTTGACATCCATATTGTTGAATCTTTTCAGTAAATTTGTACCAAATTTGAGTATTAGATGACATTTACACCATACATTGTATTAGTACAGCGGAAGATTAACAAAAAGTCGTCTATTTTACGAGTTTAATGTCCCGGCATAACACACACCTATATGATATATCGTTGGAAAGAGCTGACAGGAATAAAAGCCCTGTCCTTGATTAACTGGAGTTTTCTATGTATCGTGTGCGTTTTTGTCACATGTACATTCACTCCATATCCTTACATTTTTCCTATTCAACCGATAAAAGAAATCATAGTTTCAGCCCACTATACGAAGCGATAGAAAAGAACACAGGGTGATTTTCTTGAATCAATGTACTGCATCAAGTCTTATCAATAAAAGTAGCCTCTTTACTATAGAAGGGCTAAAGGCTTGCCTTGCTAGATGAATTTGTCTGTTTAATGAAACAGTGCATTAATTAGTCAGTTTTGACCAATCACATAATTTCTAACATAACTCCTAAGTCCTTTAGTAGGATCATCTTGTGTCTTTATTTTATTTCCAGGGATTTACATATTAAATTATATCTTAGTTTTGATCCTGCAACAATACATGTAACAGATATCAATGGAGACAACAAAGACAAGAGATAAACATCATAAATGTGAAGTAAGCAAACAAGGATTTACTTTAAATAAGAACTTAAAAACAAACATGAGACTACACACTGGTGATAAACCTCATAAATGTGTAGTCAAGCATTTAGTCAGAATGGAGGCTTTAAGACACACATGAGAAAACATACTGGTGAAAAACTTTGTATTTGTGATAGGTGTAGTCAAGGATTAAAAGAGAATGATGCCTTAATGAAACATATGAGAACTCTTTATGGTGAGAAGTCTTGTAAATGTGATTGGTGTAGTCAAGGATGCCTTAATGAAACATATGAGAAAACTTACTGGTTAGAAGCCTTATAAATGTGATAGGGTTTTAGATGCAGTAGTTCCTTAAATGATCACAAGAAAACTCACACTGGTGATAAACCTTCTACATATAAAATATGTCATATGGATTAAGGGACAGTCGTAGTTTAATAAACCACACGAGAACACATACTGGTGAGAAACCTTATAAATGTGAAATAAGTAGTAAATGATTTCGTCAGAATGCACACCTAAAAACACATATTAGTACGTACACATACTGGTGTCAAACCTTTTAAATGTAATGTATATGGTCGTGTTTTTAGTCGTAAATTGTAAATCTTACGTCCAAAAGCACATCAGGGCAATTCATCATTGTGAAAATACGATGAAAACATTTGTATCGATGAAGTGTTTGGAATGTGTTTCAGTGAAGAAAATGAAAAGAATACACACAAGTGATAAATCTGATAAGATGATATATGAGTAAAAAATTAAGAAGAATGGACACCTCAACACGTGAACACATATTTGTGATTAACGCTTATAACATAGTAAAATGTAATCTATGTACATGTAGTAGAGTGTTCCATCAAAAATTATCCACTGTAAACACATGATTAAACATCTTATAAATTTTATTCTTGTTTTTAGGATGTGCTGAAAATCAAAATTACACGACATTCTGGTGATTAAACCTAATAAATGTGATATATTTTATATGTTTTTTGTAAAATATATGTTTTAAAGGATTCCATATGGTTCAATACTAAAAAAAAGGTTGAGTAAAAAATTTAAAAAAAAAGAAAAAGAAAGACGGAAAAGACACAGTAGTGGTTAGCCCTATATATATGAAATGTATGTATACTAAAAGGTGACAATTAAATCATTATAAAATACACACAGTGGTGATACGCTTTTAAATTTAATGTATAAAATTTAAGTATTAACATCAGATCTTGTTAAAGAAAAATCTTCAACCAATATTCTACTCAATAGCCACATACTTCGCACGTATGCGCAAATGGTATTGGAATAAGAGTAAAGGGATACAAAGCACCAATGTCTTTATTACCCGCCAAAAAGGAGGTGGGTTTACTGTTTTACCCATGTGCGTCGTTTAAAACCGATTGATGCAGCGTTATGTACAATGTACGTTTTGTCTAAGTCTGTCCTTTTCAAGATTGTGACCATGAAATTAGAATTCTACCTGTATCTAGTTTTATTTGTACAGGAGAACTTCGACGGTGTGAATTGCAAAAACTTGTACCCATGGATGTCTTGGAACAAATTTTTCTGGTCTATTTGTTAAAGTATGAACATAGTTTGACCTCGATAAATCGAACAACCTTGCAACTCGAATTGTTTTTTATTAGTCCCTTGGTGTTCGAGCCATCAAAGTTCGACTATGAAAAAGAAAGGAAATGGGGTAAATGTCAAGGAGACAACATCCCATATCCAGGTTAAAACGACCCAAAACAAAACATCTAGGGGTCACCATATGGTCTTCAACACAGTGAGGAACCTCACACCATATAGTAAGCCCTAAATGGCCCCGAAAAGGTAAAAAAGTAAATAAATCAACGGAAACAAACCACATCCAATAAAGTGTATGTTTATTACAATATAATTGTAATATAATGATACGGGATAGAGATAGGGGATAAATAAACCGATTTAACCCTACCGACAGCTCCCGTTCAAAGTTCGACTGTCCCGACTTCCTATCGTTGTCTATGTTTGTCTTTTGTCTCTTTTTTTGTACAGTCCTCTTGTAGATTGTAGCATGTGACTGTAATTTTCGGCCAATGTAGGCGTTTCTTGTTATATCTGTTTATCAATCTTTATTGATTCAGTGATAGTCTGACAGGCAAACGGGACAAGACATGAGTAGCCTTCCGGAGCACTTGATGACACTCTCGATGGAGTCTGGAGTTCATGCTGAAAGGGCCTTTGACATGTTGAGAAGAATTTTGCTGTTTTGCTTTTAAATTCATGCTTTGCTGGATGACCCATGTCTTTGTTTTTCTATTATTCTAAATTTTGCCATGTCTCTTAATTTCGATTTGCGTTATGAGAAAAAATTGCCGATTGTCTCCGCGTACAAAGTAAGCTTTTTCTATGTCAAAGTGACGACTATTTTGATATTAATATGAAGGAAATTTATTGTTTGGTTATTCAATTATCCTCTCTTCTACTTAAGATTGCTAATTTACAGTTGGAACTATAGAACAGAGAAATAATCGAAGAACATTTCCGACGCTATATTTGTGTCTTTCTAACATATGCAGCACAGCTTTTAATATTTATTGCACGAAAATGCGTTAGAGTTTTGAGTGCAACAAACATTTCAATGAGTAATGCCGTGCTATAGCCCTTCTCAGAAAGTGTTGAACACTCCCATCAAATGGAGGTACAAACACTAATTGATTCCGGTTGCCACTTGTACGGTTGGCTAACAATACACAACTTAAACCCTGAATACTTTTAAATTATAACAAAATTAGTGCAGGGTCACAGTAAACCACTTTAAACAATGATATTGTAATCTAAATATGAACAGCTGAACAACACTTGCCGTGTTGGGTTGAAAACCGGAACTGTTTATTTGTATTTAAATGTCGAAACCGAACGGCGGACCAAATGATTTTTTTAAAAAGGCCTATTATGTTTGTAATATGACCAATGAAAGTCGTTTTTCCGACAGTGCTGATTATCTGTAACATGAATGACATGTAGCAACCACGTGCAATTAGTGCATGATTTAAAACATGCACACTTTTAAAGGATAGTTCGATCATTTCAGGTTATATGAATTATAAGGTAATCGGAGTCTCATATCAGATTACACGTATATATTCCGTTTTTTTATACAAAATGTATGTTCTATTTTCGGAAATGGTAGGAGCTGCAAAAACAAATATTTGAAGAACTATACTTTCGCAATGGTGGATCCAGAGGAAATGCAGAGGTCGCATCCCCTTTTTCTAAACAAAAACTTGAAAATTTCATGCAAACCACAAATAAGATTAAAACTGACAAAAATTCAATGAAACTCCCTTTTTCTGGAATTCCGTTAAAACCCCTCCATCCGGTTTATATGAATACATCGGTCAATGCATCGATTAGATAAAAGAATTTTTTTTGTTATTGAGTGTTTCCACCAGAGTGGAGTATGGATCCGAAAATTATACTTGAATGGTTTGAACACTCCCTTAATTGAGTATAATAATTTTCACATATTTGACATACATGTATATCTACTATTAAACCTGGTAATTTTTGAAAGCTAAAACATATGTATACATCTTTTACAGCCATATTTGCATTTATCTTCATATTTGGTTGTTTCCGTCTTGTGCTTACGTTGTCTTTAAAAAGAATTATGATACTACATTATAACTTGAGTTACATTGATTGTAAATTAATGCAAAATACAAAAGTTGTATAATAAACAATAAAACAATCTTGTCGTGCTTTACACATGTTATTTAAAGAGCAATCTCCAATTAGCAGCATTAGAACCTGATTATATATGAACTCATGTTATAATATTACTCGAATGAAGACTTTTTTGGTAATTTTAAATAAACAAATATAAAAACAGTACAAACAATTACAGAATAAGCCAGATGTAATGATACGATATAGAACTAGTAAAACTGTGAGCAATACTTATAGTCTATACCCCGCTGCTCCATTCGATTGCAGAAATAATACATGTGTTTTCCATGGCAAATTGTAGCATGTATTTGTCATTTTCAGCCATTTAAGATGTTACCTGTTATTCCCTCTTTTTTTCATTAAAAAGATCAAATCAAGTTTTCAAAAGATAGTGCACAATGGCAACTTGTACTGAACATTCTATGAAAGTTTCAATGAATTTAATCAAATGGTCTGGGAGGTATTGTCGCCACAAAATAAATATCTTAGACGGACAAACGGACGGACAGACCGATGGACTGGTGGACTAACGGAGATACGAATGGACCATGATCACTGTACACTGCCCGCTAAAATGGGGGTATAATATAACGAATCATGTACATGTATTTATTTTATATATAGATAAAGGTTCGTGTGAGTTTTTAAAGCTGTTAATATTAAACATGACTATATTTTTAAAAATGAGAAGTAAGACTTAAAAAATACGGATTCAAGTGAAATAACTGATATCTGATAATGATTCCAAAATTCTAATGTTACTGTATTAAAAAATGAAGTATCTCTAAAGCAGAAAAAGTTGCCCTAAACTAAAAAAAGAATAAATAAATAGATAAAATAAAAATTAATAACAACAAATAATATATAATAATTACATACCAATGGTTTTCTTTAACTGAAATTTAATGAACTATTCAATGTTTGTTTTTGTTTTAAATCTTCTGATAGAAACGCAAAATTCCCCTGAGATTACTGTTCTACAGTTTATTCTATTTTATTTTTTGATTTATGTTTAAAACATCAATCATACATGATTTTTGGCCATGTATAACAACAAAAGAAAATGCTGTTCACAAAACAATACCACACAATAAAAATCATCATATACCGTCTCATCATCTTCCTACTTGATGCAAGCATCTTACTTGTGGTAAAATTTAAATATGTGAAACAGTTATTCTAAATCATCAAGTATATACTATTGAACCTTGTATCATACTAAATCTGTACGTAATTAAATAATTACATTACACACAATCACTGTCGTGTACCCCACACGAAATGGTCACTCTAAGATGGCGGATGTAAACACTACGAAAAGGTAGGTAAATGCAATTTGGTCAATATTGTCATTATATATGTTTAACAGTGAAATAAATGACACCAGTAGACGGGGATCTCTTGTAGCTACTGTAAAATAACTGCTGTTAAACACGATCTTCTCTCTATTTTGCTCAATAATCCTTGAAATATGAAAAAGAAACGAAATGGGGTAAATGTCAAGGAGACAACATCCCAAATCCAGGTTAAAACGACCAAAAACAAAGCATCTAGGGGTCACCGTACGGTCTTCAACACAGTGAGGAAACTCACACCATATAGCAAGCCCTAAATGGCCCCAAAAAGGTAAAAAAAAATGAATAAATCAATGGAAACAAACCAGTTGACATATTCAGCGAAACTTTTTATCCCAGCGGGGATCAAGATATAATTCGACTTACTTCGTGTGTTTTGTGTCCTTTTGTTCTCAAATACTGATTGCTACAGATTGCTTACTTTGATATTGTCCAGTATCTAAACTTTCAGAGCACTGTGTACTCTGAAACCTTAATGCAATCGTTTATGAAACTTTGTTTATGTCAAGGAATGGTCACTACCCATATGTTTTTTAAAGGCAAAAATAAATAAAAAATTAAACGTTGGGCCAACATTATCCCAGCATATCATCAACATTAGGCGAACGTTCTTACAATGATGGTCCAATGTTGAGTGAAAATGATGGGTCAACAATGGCCTACTTTGCACTTAAACGTTGGGCCATCGTATGATTACAACGTTGTGCCTGCGTTTACATGATGACGGGGATAATTATCCTTTGTTGATTCTATATTTGAACGCCATGACACAATTACATTACACACAATAGTATTAAATCTGTTGATGATTTGAACGACACTACAACATAACAACACATAGTATTTCTCTAATTCGTGTTCAAAATGAATACTTCCCAAATGATGTAAGATGAACTTCATAATCAACATGTTAAGACATTGAACTCACTTGCTGATTGGTTGTCTCGTGTCAGTTTCTAGAAATAGCGCAACCGGGTGTTGATGAAATTAACACCTACATCATTGTCTAGCAAATTGATTTTTACATTTTTATGACTTAGATAACTCAATTTATTGATAATATGACATTCTTTGATCAAAAATATTACACTCAACACCCCTTTCAATGAAAGGCGCAATGATACACATAGCAACGATGATAGCAACAAAATGGCGACATATCTCGGTAAACCTCGAACTTAAAAATGTGAAAATTTAACTATCTCTATGTGAGAAATATACGTAATAAACTTGAAGCAATGTTAGAGATTATATTTAATCCTTTGATGATTCTATATATGAACGCAATGACACAATTACATCACATACAATAGTATTAAATTTTAGATGATTTCAACGACATTACAATAATTGACAAGAAAAAATTACATTGGCTGCTTAGCCAGAATTATTCTTTATTCGGATTTTTTGTAAATAAAACCTGACATATTTTGTCAATATGCATTTTTAAAATGGTCATTCTGTAAATTGTTATTTCATCCTTCAAATGAAATGAACATCGCTTTAACTATAAACTATGGTATTCTAGTCTTTCAGCATAATACATTGAAAGATAGTTAAAACGATTTCATCACACATTTTCAGCAAGCCAAAGTTGATATGTTGACAGAGATACTACTTTACATTGGTGGTGTCTGTTTTCAAGATCACATTCAACCTGATATGTGATAAAAAGAATTAAACATGACCTTCAATCAACGTATGAGTTCTTACATAAACAAAACAAATTTCGAACTCACAAAAAAATTGTCACATCATTAAGACTCGTTTAAACGAGCATATGTTAAACAACTCCTATTAAGCTGAGTTCTCGGTAATAGGAATTGTCCGGTTCAGAGTTCGCGTATATGTGATTTGGTCCGTTGAATAACGTTTTGAAAAATGTCAACAAAACATAATTTTCAGCAAAAAACATGCAATTAACAGGTAAAATTTCCCCTTTGCAACATACATTTATTAATCATTTATGGAGCTACCTCTTGGCCAAAAATTGCAAAACCTATGCAAAAATTGGCATATGCTAATGCAGAAACTTGCAAGTTTTGTTGTAATACTTGATCACAAAATAAACCCATAATTTCATTTTTTTCTGAAAATGATACTTTATATATAGGTATTAGAAACTTCATGTTTAATATATTTAAAATCAGTAATCTCATTAAGACGCAGAACACAAACAAAATGCATTTGCAAAAAATAATGGATAATGTTTTTGTAAGTTATGGACAATGTTTAAACACGATTTGGAGTTCTGTTAAATCCCGGTTTATGATAATGTTAAGGTAGAAAGCTAAACTACAGTTGGGTGCAGACATAACCTCTCGTCAAAGTTAACTCTAAGTTAACTTAGAATTGTTTCTAAGTTAACTTGAAGTTAACTTAGAGCAGTCATAGAACAAATTCTAGAAACGGTCATAAATTATGACTACTCTAAGTTAACTTAGAGCAGTTCTAAAAGCGGTCATAATTGGCTCTACGTGGAACTGTTCTAAAAGCTGTCATAGTTCTAAAAGTGGTCATAAAAATGGTCATAGTTCTAAGTTATCTTAGAGCAGTTCTAAAAGTGGCCATACACTAGAGCAGTTCTAAAAGTGGTCATTACAATAGTTTCCTAGGGGTCATGATAACGGGGCTATCTTTGTGACGATCGACACTAATTTTCCTTTTCCTTATATGATAGCCCGGGTATTGTAGGAAGTTTTAAAATTGCTGGTATCGAGAATACAGAAATTGTCCCTTTTGTCGTTAGTTTTAGTTGGGGGAGGGGGGTAGGGGTGTGTGTGTAAGACCGTGTCTGTTAATGTGTTTTGGGCATTTTCAGCTCGGCGTTAATGTTTTTGGTAAATAAATCTGTTGTTAACAATTCGGTGTTTTCTTTACTATGTGTTAACTGTTAAATGGAAATAAAAAATACTGTTTTCTCTGAATAATAAAAATCTGCAACTTGTTTTGTAGATTTTTATCACAGATTAAAAATAGGATTTAAAACACTTCCCGTATATTTGTCTAAAAACAGATGGCAAAAGGGACATTTTCTGCAATCGATATAATATCAGTGCACGTAATCATGAAACTTCATATAATTTGAATACAATCATATGCCGAAAAGGACATTTTCCGCAATCGACATAATCAGGAATTTGAATAAAATCATATGGCAAAAGGGACATTTTCTTCAAACGACATAATATCAATGACCGCAATCAGAAATTTAAATAAAATCCTATGGCAAAAGGGACATTTCCTGCAATTGACATAATATCAATGACCGCAATCAGGAATTTGAATAAAATCATATGGCAAAAGAAACATTTTCCGCAATCGACATAATATCAATGACCGCAATCGGGAATTTGAATAAAATCATATGGCAAAAGGGACATTTTCCGCAATCGACATAATATCAATAATAGCAATCAGGAATTTGAATAAGATAATATGGTAAAAGGGCAATGACCGCAATCGACATCATATCAATGACCGCAATCAGGAATTTGAATAAAATCATATGGCAAAAGAGACATTTACCGCAATCGACATAATATCAATGACCGCAATCAGGAATTTGAATAAAATCATAGGCAAAAGGGACATTTTCCGCAATCGACATAATATTGATGCCCGCAATCAGGAATTTGAATTAAATCATATGGCAAAAGGGACATTGCACGCAATCATGAAACTTAATGTTATTTGAATAAGAACAGATGGGAAAAGGGACATTTTCTGCAATCGAAATAATATCAATAAACTTACTGCTATTTGACTAAAAACAGATGGTAACAAAAGGGACATTTTCTGCAATCCATAAAATATCTATGCCCGCAATAACGAAACTCATGTAATTTTAGTAAGAACAGAGGGCAAAAGGTACATTTTCTGCAATCGATATAGTATTGATAAAACTTCTTGTCATGTTTCGATTTAATACAAAGAGAATAGCCACTAAAGCCACCTGCGGTTTTAATTTCCTATCTTTTAAATGATATTAATTTTGTACATGAACTTAATATATTAGTCCCAGAGTTGGACGACTTTAAACCTACGTCCTTCGTTAATATAAGTATCTCGGTGATTTCCGAGTATATTGAATACTTTTTTTCTTAATCAGAACAGTTCTCAACTATGACTGCTTTTAGAACAATTCCTGACTATGACTGCTTTTAGAACAGATTATGACCGTTTTTAGAACTGTTCTTGACAATGACCGTTTTTAGAACTGTTCTTAACAATTACCGTTTTTATAACAATTCTACAAAATGACTGCTTTTATGACTGCTTTTAGAACTGCCCTAGAGCCGTTCTAGAACAATTCTAAGTTAACTTAGAGCAGTCATCAGAATAGTTCTAAGTTAACTTCGTGAGAGGTTATGAGACTGCACCCCACTGTATGAATGGGTGCTTTGTTCAATCTTCTGATCATCGTAAATACGAAATATATACGTGTACATAACTGAAAAGTATATGAAATATCATACACACCGCCGTTTTTGAAAACATCAGTTATTATTCGATCAAATGACGAAATATTTAGATTATCTCTTCTGATACCTTGTAAGCACTTTGATTTGACGGATCGTTACCATGTTTATATTTCGTGAATGATGCTAGATATTTTTGAATAAAACAAGGGTTTATTTCCGAACTTTTCCATTCTTTTTCATTTATTTTGTTGTCTCCATTTGTGCTATTGTCCTGTTTTTTTTTTGTTTTGTTTTTTTTGTTTTTTTGTTTTGTTTTGTTTTTTTTTTTTTNGGGGGGGGGGGTTATCGCAGTCGATTGCAGATGTACTTTGAAACAATATATTTGAATGAATTTAATATGATCGTTAAGCTGTGTTCTCCGCTGGTGGTCAAATTGGATGTGGTAAGAATATAAATTATGAAAGTGGCAAACCAGCAATAGTTGTTACCAGCTATAGTTCGAAAGGGCATAGCAGTTTTATATAAGAAATATTTATGAAATAAAAGGGACAGCAAGAAACACCTACAATGGCTGAAAATTACAATGACATGCCACAATCTGCTAGGGAACTACACAGAAAAAACACAAATAAGACAAAAGATAAATGTAAACAATGATAGAACTCGGGACAGCCGGACTTAGTACCGGCACTAGCAAAAGCCAGTGGTTGGGTTAAACCGGTTTATGGGTACCCAAACATCCCCTTTATCTGTCCCTATAGTATAGTAAGCATACGAATAAAACCCAATACAGGTAGACTACTAATTCCATGACGACAATCTTGAAAGGAGAGAATATGACAATACGTAATTTTGAAAGATGGGTCAAGGGGCGCTCGCCGCTAATCTGCCGGCTAGCTAAAGGAGCCTAGTCTGCTGGTAGAACACTGTCGCACTACGGAAGAAAAATCAAACTCAAAACTTCCGGCAGGTTTTAGTCAAGAATCATCATATATTTCGGTAGACATCAGCAGTATCAGTAAGAGGCTAGTATGTATGTAAAATTTTCAGGTCACTAGATCTCAAAGCTAATTTAACGGATGTAAGCAGAGCATCTTGTCAATATCCCCTATTACGCAAAGAATGTAAGTTACCTCCCAGCTTTTCTGGATTTTTAATTAGTTTCTGGCATTTTTTAACAACATTACCGTAAAAACGGGTATTAGAAATGTCCTTAGTAATAAGCTGTTTGCGAGTAACGCAATATTTAGATATTAAATATTCATATCTATTATAAAACTTCTTAAAGGTATTCGATAACTTATGAAATCTGTTACCCTGTTGTAAAAGTTTTGCTGTGATAGTAAGGTTACGTTCATTAAAATCGTCAAGAGTAGAACAAACACGTGCGAATCGTACAGGTTGAAAAATGTACATCTGGTATGATGGAGCTTGCGGAACGTCGCCGTCAAGAAAAGGGAAGTTAGTTATAGTGAAATCAAAATCGCCCCTTTTTTTATATATTTTACTTATTATTTTGCCAGCGTCAATAATGATAGTTAGATCTATTGGAATCATTGTTAGCTTTATTTAATTTCAGCTCTTGTGGGTAAATCATGTCTACAAAATCTAAAAACTGGGGATTGTCAATAATGCATTTTTCAACAGGGTCAGTGTTAATCTGTGCACCACTGGATCCAGACTCCGAAAAAGGCGGCGGGGAGGATTCCAGACGGATATTTTGCCTTTTGCTATTTTTCGTCAGTCAGTATTTGCAGAAATACAGCACGAAAAAATTCTTCCAAACCTCGGACCGCTTCCCCCCCCCCCCTCAATCTTCCGCTATGCTGGGTTCCATGGTATCGTTCTTCCTTGGATAAAATAAGAACATTTTAAAGGTAATAATTTTGATAAACTATGGTTTAAATAAAAAAGGTGTCTCAGAGATCTTTTTAAGTGAAGCTTACGACCAACGGGTGGTTGACGGATGCCAAGAGCTCACCCAGGCTATACGTTGATTGGGATGACAGTGTTTGTAAGAGTACTTTGCCCGATATGTTATGCTTGTTGACAACCGCACATCCTTGAAATAATGATGTAAAAAAGGGGATGGATGTAGCGTTGTTCGACATTTAGCAAATGAATTCTGCTTAAACCGATGCTAGGGCCTTCTTGAACTTACTTCGAGGTAATAGTATTTGCTCTTTGTTGAAGGCATCGTGGTGACTGCAAGATAAAGAACAACAATGAAAGCGTTGTTCAAACTTTGAAGGGATTTTGTCACATGTTCATTTACTCCATATCCCTTTCTTTGTTTATTTACCATGGATTTACCCCTTGTGCAGTGTGGAGTCCGTAAAAAAGACTCTCAGTGCTTGAGGTGTATGCTCTGTATATTTTGTCAGTTATGGAGTATTTGTTTAATATGAATGCACTATCAAAATTAAACATTTGGTATTTTTGTTTTGCAAAACAAATAAACTATTTTTTTTGGCAATCTGTATATTGCCCATATCTCCCGATTTAACTTGTCAAGTTTTCTTAAAAACAACTCCATGAGTGCCTGTGATCATTTATATTGGTTCCTTCGACGGACAACGGATGTCTGTGAGAGAACTTTGCCCGATGTGTTATGCTTGTTGACGATTCCACATTCATGACAAAAATGATGTAAAACGGGGAATGGATATGGCGTTTTTCAACTTTTTTTCAACTAGGGTGACCCTAGATTCTTTGTTTTGGGTCGTTTTAACCTGGATATTGGATGTTGTCTCCTTGACATTTACCCCATTTCCTTTCTCTTTCATATTCAGCAAGTAAATTCCGCTTAAACCAGTGTTAGGGGCTGGCCGTCTTGAACTTACTATGAAGTTAGAGTGTTTGCTCTTTGTTGAAGACCTCATGGTGACTTCAAGATGTAGAACAACAATGAAAGCGTTGTTCCATTTGTTTAATCTTACCATGTATTTATATATAGGGATATAGGGATTTTGTCCCATGTACATTTACCGTATCCCTTTATTTGTTTATTGAATTTCAAGAAGCATCTTTCGTCACTTTCAATTTGCAACTCTGTGGAAGTATTGGTGGGTAAATAATATACTTGTCATCAATTTGCATTATGTTAATAGTATATATAATCTATTCCTTGCAATCCTCAATGAAGTTACACTGAGTATGTAACGAATTCAACTCTTGTTCTCTTTCCACCTATATATCATTTGAAAAAAGTGGCCGCTAAAATTAGCTATGACATATGGTGTTATTCAGATATATCTGAATACAAAGCAGAAAGTTGTAACTAAAACAATAAAACGAACTTTTCATTTCCACACATATACACACACACATTTTAAAAAATAGAATATAGATTTGTTAAAAATAAGAGCAAAGTACGAAAAATTAAAAGAAATAACTTTCATGACTCCGTTATGTTGAAATAAGCATGTGGTTGACTATAATCCAAGTAATTACCACTTTTATAAGCAAACAGTTTACATTTATACAGCAGAGTCATAAAAAGTAATAATTATGACGAATTAAAAAAAAACATAACCATTTGTTGACATTTTGAATTGTAATTAGCACAAAATATAAGGTTTAAATCATGATCTAAACGTTATTCTCAACCGACTTAAACATTATTCTAAAACATGACTAAACAGAATCCTTCGGAAATTGATAGTTTACCAAAACAATATCCAGTGAAAGTAAAGTGCCAGTTTTCTCATAATTATGGATGCAAATCTAAGAACTGATGATCTCTTACAAAAGAATAAAAGAACTGGTATTCAAACTTCAATTTTTATTCAAATTAATCGTTACTTAATAACGGCGAAGGGAAAAAAAAAACCGAAAATCAACATGCATTGTAATTCTGTAGCACAACCAAAATAGACCCCGTTTTGGCAGCTTGAAAAACTGACAGTATTGAAACAAAAATGACAAAATTTGAATTTATTGCCTCATTATTTTTCATTTATTCATACTCAGGTAGATTTACTCGTGTGTTGTTTACAAGAATATCGATCGAATTTTATCGAATTGAACCGGACTAAACCATATTTACGCGAATTCTGAACCGGGCAATTCTTAGAGTCGAGAACTCAGCTTAATAGGGGTGTCAACAAAAGAAGAAAAAATATTGTTCTCAGGGGAATGGCCTTATGTCAATCACAGCCATATAATCTGGCCGAAGCAATATACCTAAAATTTAAAGCCATAAATATTTGAAAGACAATTAGAGACAATACCCAAATGTACAGAGACGTTCGTTGCTCCATAGTGTTATTTGAAAGTAACATTTATTGTAAAAACAGCTCATGAATAATGCAATAAGAACAGATAATACAACGACAATTCATTTAAGGGACATGGAAATTGAGGCCTGGAAAATCCAAACTTATTGTTGGATTGGCAATTTCATTCTTATCGTTAACTATAGCAAAACAACAATTTTTTTTGTAAAATAACTATGTCTGTTCTGTGGAACTTCCCTCTCTAAATGCTCTGCACATGCGCTTAGTAGTCAAATTAGCTACAGAAATGCAAAGACCTTGTAAACTTCCCAATATAATGAAAATGAAATCCAGTGCGGAGGATTGAGCAATTCCACTTACAATACCAGTGATCCAAAATATGCCTGAAAAAGCACACAGCCGGGCGTAAATTCTTCCTTGCTGGAATGACTGTGATTTTTTAACGTGGTTCATTTTCAAACTGTGACACGTAACATGGATGATAATTCTGGTAAGAGCTGTCAAATTGATACAAATAGAAAGTGTGATTGGAACTGACACGAAGATCAAATTTGAAAGAAAAGCTGTAGGAAAACATACAGACCCAGAGTAATTAGTCGAAAAATTCGATACACCAAAATAATCTAAAATAACTGAAGGTACTACAAAAACTACTGGTGCGGACAAACCAATGGATGTTAACGAGACTTTCCTTGCCAATATAGAACTTTCATCATGACAAGTGTTTGACACCATTTTTGTTAGGTTGTAGCATATGTAGGTTACAGAAATGGTCATAAACGAAAACGTGACCAACCAAAGATAATGGATTATAATACCGATGATATAACACACCCTTTGGAAGACATTTGCTCCTATTCCTATCATGAATAAAATATTTGAAAGACCGATTGCAATGGAAAGATTTTCAAGGTTATTGCCAGGGATTGATTCTGTTGTTTTAAATTTCCTGGATAAAATTAAGGAGGCCCCTAAAGCAATGACAGAAATCGAACAACCTGTGTAAGTAATGATAAGATTAACTACATTTGTATGTTCTAGTAATTTTGGGAAAAGCATTTCTCGAAGGCATGTTATCTTTTGCAAAAGTAGTTCCTGGTTTGAAAAAACACTATCAACAATGATATCTGAACATAACACCATTTCCTGTATCGATGAGCTGTTTAAATAAACCCGTTCTTCTGACATCATAAGTTTAAGCTGTTGTTGATCAAAATATGAATACTTATCCTTAAATACATCGATTTCTGTATCTTCTGTTTCAGCATGCTCTAAAAACACATGTATCAGTTCACTGTTTTCTCCTGTGAATATATTTATTCTCCATTTTAGTTGACTAAATTCGGTGCGAACACGTAAAACCAATTTTCCTGTTAGGGACATTGATAATCGAACTTGTACAAAATGCAAAAGAACTGAAGACGATGAATTGGTCGAAACATTGTAACTTTTTAAATGCAGCGCAAAGGTTTCGGTAGATGTAATACAGAATATCAAGGCATAAAGTAATTGCCTTGTTATAGGGATTGGATGTCGTGTTGAAGAAACAAATCGAAATTTCATTGAAACAGTAGAATTTATGTATAGTGGTGAACGGGTACACAGTCCATTAATCTGAAATAAACATAAATATATGATTTCTTTGTTATAAATAAAACAAGTAAAAAATCTAAGACAGTAAATTTTATGTTATCAACACCTTAACAGAGACAATTAACAGGGGATTTCGTGTAAATAATATCGCTCAGCTGTTATCAGCGAAAGCCAAAATCCAGTGACTTCATGATGAAGAGCAACAATAAAAGCGTTGTTCCTTTGCTTGTTGTTTACCATGTATTTGTAGAGACTTTGTCTCATGTGCATTTACTCCATATCCTTTTATTCACCATTGAATGACATAGGACACACGTTATACATTGATACTCGATAGAATACCGATATACTATACTTCTTACATTGATAATTATTATATATACATTATGTAGCCATACGTATTTTCCAAGATTCAGATTTATAACACTCCTCTTGGTAAGGTAGGACACACCATTTTAATGTAGACATTGCATTTATAAGTCTTGAACATAATCATTAAGTCCATTTCACAGAAATAAATTAGGAGTGAGGATAGACTGAGCTCATGTCGTATTAAAACAATCAAAACCTGCGCTATAATGAAATTATCAACAACAAAAAATACCATCGGATTCACATGCATTTATGTGTCACTGAAGTAGATGATAATGATCAGTGACTATCTTTTGAACAGTATAATATGTTTAGAATTGTTATTAAAAATCGGTCAGACTCTAAGGTCCTTAAGTTAGTCTAAATACACATACATATTTTACAAATCTTAGTATTTAGTACAATCATCTATAGAAAATTTGATAATATTCAGGGAC
This sequence comes from Modiolus philippinarum, assembly GCA_002080025.1. Taxonomy (NCBI): domain Eukaryota; kingdom Metazoa; phylum Mollusca; class Bivalvia; order Mytilida; family Modiolidae; genus Modiolus; species Modiolus philippinarum. Next base: position 72,261 of record MJUU01016227.1, on the reverse strand, counting down.
AGTTTATACGTGTGATTCCTGTATTACAGGTGAATTTATTTTTATACCAAGCATATCTAACTCTATGCAATATTCTTGTGTTTTGTATCTGATAGTTGTGTAATGTTGCCTTTATACATATTTTCTATTAAAAGATATACCGAAGCACGTGATAATGTTTTCTTTATTATTCCTTATGTGGAGTAAGAAAACAAAAGCTTCGTTTGATAACAATTAATTGTTACCAGAAGTACTTTTTGTGAAGATTACCACTAATGTAAAAAGTTAAAATATTTCTGCCTCCTTTGAAGGCCACAGTCTGTGGTCTTGTAAACAATTTATTAGCTCTAGGATCATTAGCTATGACTGACCAATGTTTCTTCGAAATAGATGTTATAACTTTGTCAGATAAATGAAACATTTTTTTGCCATAGTATGGGGACATTTTTATTTTTTAGAATGACCTAATTTATTTCAATTTATGATTAGCCTTTTTTCAATGAGTTTTTCCTTGAATTAATGTCTAAGAGTTTTTTTCGAGATCAGATGAATAACTATGCGAGTCTAGTATGTCTCAACGTTTCTCTTTTAAAAACCGATTTTATTTGAAAAATTGCAATATCTAAATTAACGAAAATTTCGAGAAAACCTATGGAGTATCTGCCTCGTGTATAGTTTTGCCCTTAGTTGATTTTGACAGTTACTTCGGTTTTTTATTTATTTCTTATCACTAGGCTGATGCAACTACTGCTGAACTGGAAGTCTCCGAGGATATTCTCCAACCTAGTACCAAGTGCTTAGGTGCTGTACCGGAAACTGATTTTATTTGAAAACTTGCTTTATCTAAATTTACGAATTTTTTGGTGAAAATCTGAGGAGTAAATCTCTCGTGCATAGCTCTGTCCTAAGCCGATTTTGGCTCTCATTTTTATGTCATATTGATATTCTGTTCTCTATCAGCTTTTACACATATTTCGGTTTTATACAGATTTCGATCTGCACTGAAGGTACGTAAGTTGTCTAAATGCGCATATACAAAAATTAAATTCACAGTACCTTGGGTATGTTATTTATTTATAAAGTTTCTATGTTTTGATACACGATTTAGTACCAGATACCCCCAAAGAGTTAAATCTTTCTCCCTTGTAAAATGTTATATCAAGAAAAAAATGCACTATCAAAATTCAACATTTGGCTTTTTGTTTTGTATAAAATTAATTTATTTTTCTGGTCGTCAGTATATATATTGCCTACATCTCCCGATTTTGATTGCAAAGTTTTCTTACAAACAACTCGATGAGTGCCCTGTGATCGTTTATATATTGTATTGTCTATAGCATTGGTCCCATTGTCAATGGATGATTGTGTTTGTAAGAGTACTTCGCTCGATTTGTTATGCTTGTTGACAACCCCGCATCATACAAAAAATTATGTACGGTACGGATGTGGCGTTGTTCGACATTCAGCAAGTGAATTCCGCTTAAACCGGTACAAGATGCCGTCTTGAAGTTACTATGAGGTAAGAGTGTTTGCTCTATGTTGAAGTCCTCATGGCGACTTCAAGATGAAGAAAAACTATCAAAGCGTTGTTCCATTTGCTTAATCTTACCACGTTTTATAGGGAATTTGTCCCATGTACATTTACTCCATATCCCTTTATTTGTTTATACTTCAGAAACTTCAAACGTGAACATAAGAAGGTTGTGTTCATTGCTTAAAATGCGATTTAATTCGTTAATATCTTTGTCATTAGAATTGTAGAGAATTATTCCACAATCTCTTTCATGTCTTTTGTGCATTATAATTTTATCTGCATGTTTGAGCTTGTTGACAATAACATTAGTGATTTCAAAAACATTTATGTTATATATTTCTGGGCTAGGCTTTGCTCTCTTTGCATAACCAGTTTTTAAATGTAATAAATTCCAGCAAATCGAATTCGTTGGCTCTAATTACAATCTTCAAAAAGTTTAGGTTTTTCTCTACTGAAGAGACCTAGTTGTCGAAACGCACCCATACAGATATTAAATTCACAGTAACTCCGGTTTTCAGTTTTTTGCCTTTTTTTGTGAAGTCACCAATTCTAAATAAAGGAATATTGTAATCTGTTTGTCTTAAAGGGGTGTATGACTTTTCGATTACTATTTCGAGATAATCAAAGTTCATGTTGTTGAATATGGAACTTAAAACATGTTTGCAGAGTAGTATGCTTTGAGGGCATAGTCTTTTCTCCATGATGTTAATGAGTTCAGTGCTATCTTTACTATGTTTCTTGTACTCGCGAGATTTCCGTGCTTAAAGTAAAATTTAATTCATAAAACAAGAAAGGATAAATAAATATCTTCAACAATAATCATATCTTTGTAATAATATTAATGAGAAAATTAGCAATCGATATTCAGCTGCATCTTAATATATTTAAGAGATATATGAATTAATTACTGATAACCATGTATAAGTTTAAAAAAATATCTAAAAGTAGCTTAAAATAGCTAAATTTGTTATAAAAGCTGTTCGAAATATTACCTATATGCTTATTTTTACTTAGCAATAAGTTAAGGCCCACCTCATGTTAAGGTTTATTTCAAAGTTGAATATTAATTAAATTTTTGCGTTTTCACATGTTAAATGCACCGAGCATAATGCAATGAAATGATATCTTAGTTTTTTTGATAGAATGAGAATAACACTGAAAAAATCGTAAGGAAATATCGATACTTCACACTTGGGCTTCCATTTTTAACAAGGTTATCCAAAAGTAGTAAAACGATTCATTTTTTTTTTTCTGATCAATAAATAGTTCTAGATAACATATATGGGTTTTTTTTTGTTTTTTTTTCTAATTTCTACAATATTGGTATTATTTTTTAATTTGAAGATTCCCAAATTGACCATTGGCTGAAATCACTTTCCAACCCCCTACTTACAATGTATGACCCAGACCGATGTTTTGTCAGTGTTTTCATATCCCCTCTTTAAAATGAAACATGTAAACACGAATATAACCTGCGAGCATAGACAGTATAGGGCCACTTCTATGTTACACCACGCAAAATTCTTGTATTTTCGTTTTAACCAAATTTTCATCTTTTAAGCTCAATTTGTGTCTGTAGATGAGTTAGATGTACTGAAATTTGTTATCAAAGCAAAGTTAATTGAATTTCCTTTACAATTAACACAAGTTCCGTCATTGTACGCCATTTTTATCATCTGGGGATCCAAAATATGTATTTCTCTTCCTCAGAAAATGCAGAAATGACGATAAAGAAATCTCCTCATTTGAACTTGTTTTAATACCTACCGTATCGCTTTTAACTCAATGTGGACAATAAAATCATTCAGGTCCATAAATTTTGATTTTCGGTATAAAGTTTTTCAAAAATGGAAATATGCGGAATTTAAAATATTGTCATAATCTCGACTTTTTGACTTTTGGATCGTAAAACATGATTTATATATAATAATTGCCTACTTATAAATGATAAATATATGTTTGTAAGCAACAAATTGTGTGAAAAAAATAGTTCAGACTTATAATAGATTTTAAAAATGTCAAATTAGCACCATTCCCCTTTAAACCAAGGGACAATTTTTAAATATTCAATCTCTGAATTATAAAAAGATCATGTTTAATGCAAATTCGTGCGTGTATTTCACTAAAGCTGGCACGCAGGATAACATTTAAGTAGATTTAAACTTTTTAAGATGTCTATTTTTGGTCCTTCTACTTCTCGAAATTGTATGAGAAATAGGATTTTCCGTTTTCAGAGTTTTTGCAGTTTTCACTTAGAGATGTAAATAGTTTATAGATATAAAATTTGAAAAGGATAATAAAATATCGTTTCATCATAACTAAACTATTAGACAGTTTGCTCTCGAACATTATAGACTAACTGCAGTCTCAAAAATTGCAAACATATTTCTCTTCTACAATAATTCAACACAATTTATTTGATTTTCTTCAGCCTGAACATTGTATAAATTTCAAGTGACATATCATTTTCAAATGCCAAAATACACAGTGACTCTCACATATTACAAATAAGACCTTGTGCGTGGTGTATGGGCAGCTTAATATGAAATATTTTAGTTTTTTAGGGTTCTTTTTATCATTTCACAACAGAGAAAGCAAAATATATCTCTGCTAAAACAAAAATAATTATTATTTCGTAATATCAGTAGATATTTCATTATTTGGAATGTAATTTCAATGAAATTATCTCTAAATTGTTACCAAATAATATAAATGACAAAATACCGAAGTAACTGTTACTTTTTTTCTGCATATAAGCATTAATAAAAGTGGTCTTTTATGTGAAGAAAAAGTTTGAAATAGTGCAATATCATGTTAAAAATTAGATACAAACTGTTAGTATATATGTCTTCAATTCATTATTATAAATGCAAAGAAAACGATTTTGATCACAGAAATATTTTTTTAAAAATCGGAATTTTCGGATTCTAGTATATAAAAAGATTTTTTTTTATGAATTAAGGAATTGTGTCCTTAAACATTGTTCATTTTCGATAGTCTTCCTCAAAGTGAGAAGCGTTATGATATCGACCACGTAGGTAAATCCAGAGGATCAAATATTCTGTATCGCTAACCCGGCAACTCGTCTACTACCATATCACCAATGGAACATTTAAAGATTAAGGGGCCGCCGTGTTAGTTAAACGACTAGTAGAAAAATCATACATTTCATGGTATAATGCCTAGTTCATATCAGCTTTATTAAGTATTAAGTAAATGACAAAATTTTGCAAAAGAATTAAATGAGATATGTAGTGGTGGCTTTNTCATTATACTTTTGCGGTTTTTAGTCAAACCCTATAATTGTTCGCTAGCTAATTGTTCGCTGCAATTGTTCGCTAGCTTGAGTCAAGCGTAGCCAGGCGTTGTAAATATAAAATTCATGTATGAAACGGTTTTTTAAATTTGAAATTCATAATATTTTCTTTAATGCTCTATTGTTAAAGTAGTGTCGGCCATTTCAGATTTATAGATCGGTAGTTAAATGATTCTTGTGTTTGATAACATTTTCGTTAATATCAATTTCTTGATTATCAAAAGGTTTAAAGAATAAACAAAAAATGAAAAAAAGTCCTGAAGGCGCCACTGATGAAATTTGTTCCCCCCTGCCAGCTATTTAGAATTGATTGTAAACAAATTATGAATAAGAACTCTTGGGGACTATTTTAATCACATTAAATCAAAATAGTCAAAGGAAGATAATTTTTCAATGTATTTACAATAAGGTCCAATTTTGAACTATGCCTCAAAGTGGAGTCAACCTTGACAGAGATCATATTTATAAATTGTAGTCCTTGGTAAGCTGAACGGAACTTGTAAACAAAAACAAATTAAGAAAAAAATAATAACAATCAACATGAAAATCAACAAAAAAGCAATTAACTAGATATGGGTCATCAAATTTTCGTTAAAATGGCTGACTATTTTTGCAAGGCTTGATTCATTTTTGATTTTTTTATCGAATAATAACTTCAAGACGGTTTATCATATTGTCTTCGATAATGCATACTAGAGATATTTCACATTCTGACGAAACTCGACGTAACCCGACGAACCACAACCTAAATGACACGAAGGGGGCCATTCATTTAAGATATCATGTTATTCATTCCCAATATTATTTTTAGATTATTTCTAAGACGACGACTAAATGCATGTGTTTGTCAAGCTTATTAAATTATCATCATCACCTTATACACATTTAATAGTAGACATTATTCACATAGAAATAAAATCTTGTAAAGTTTGTAACCGGTCGAGTGCACCCTTGTACTGGTAGCTTGCCAAGCCGGTGAAATCACAAACATTGTCAATTAAAATATTTTCAACTATTATATACTACAAAGATCAACATAGCAAAATCCTGTACAATAAGTATTAAAGCATGTATATTGAAACGAATAAATCGTACCGGAAACGCCAAAACTGAAAAAAAAACTTTCTATGTCGACTTAAAAATAGAGCGGATAAAACTTGCTTCAATTACGGACCATATGAATACTTTAACGGCGCATGGTATATAGCACTTTTTAAAAGCAATGTTTTTATAATAATAATTTGTTTCTCTATGCACTATAAAGTATCATCAACAAATAATTGCCCTATACAATATTATTACAAACCAGTTCGTTATTCATTGCAATTTAATTGACCTGTCGATAACGAGTAATCCATGCACATGGAAATGGGCAAGAATAAAACAAGAAGAATTATTAATTATGTATGAAGCGGAGAAAAGCATATCAACATATCTTTTTTGCGGATCTCGGACGACATTTTTTAATTTTTATTTTTATTTTTTTTTTCTGTGATTTTTTTGCAGAATTTTTCTAGCGTTTGTTTTGTAACGTAAATATTATTTTCCTGCAAAGGGGATATACCAAAAGCTTTAATTTGAAATAAAAGTCTCGATATTGTCTTTTCAACTTAAGGGTGACCAATTTACTGAGCAAAATTTCATGTCTCAGGCAATCGAATTAAGATCCACATTTTTCATGCAAAATCCACTCTTTTTCATAAAAGTGTCACCGTTTCTGAACCCCACCCCCACCGAAAACGGGATGGCATAACTAGCAAACAGACAACACCCATACAAGTTAACTGCATTGTTTGCAAAGTCACGTTATTATAAAAAATAATTAATGAAACTGAGTGAGAAATGAATGTTAGAATGGAAGACGGAAAAGCCGAAATCATTCGCCATTCAGGATATAAGATATATTTGAACGAGTAAACCATATGTCATGCTTTATCGTAGAGGAGACACCCCCCGCAAAAAAAATAATAATAAAATAAAAGATATAAGAAAGATCAGCGAGTAGGTCTAAGCAATAGAATAGCATACGATGAGGGCCATATCTTTTAGTGTCAAATTTTACACCGCCAAATTTGAAATGGATATGACACTGTAAAAATATAGGAAAATGCGTTGAATGAATTTCAATATAGATAGGCTATGGTTCAAGAGGAAGTCTCAACATGGCCTGATTGTATTTGTTCATCAAACTGTCACAATTAGCATTGTAAAATGTGTATTTGGAAATATTTAATAGATCTGATTCAACAAAATGAGAGAAATCCATATGTCTTATTTATGAAGACCCTCTCGCGTGTAAAATGCTCAAGATATATAATAAGTATTATGAATGTTTACTGTTCATATGGTTCAAGTACTGCATGTAACACAAATCAAATTTTATTTCTTGAATTTGTACTGTGGCATCGGACTGTTAATTCTTCATATTTATTTTACAAAATGCATGACTGATCTATTTTTAAATTTAAGAAGGACAGCTCGAATGCCTTTCGTTCGTCTCTTACGTAAGTCATACGTACACACGAAAGCGACGAAACGAGACGAGAAATATGGCTCAGAACGAAGATTTTACGACTACTTTGCCTATATAATTATTTAGTTAAAGATTCACAACATTGTAATTGGAATTATTTACATTTTTAAATTTACTTTCGCCTTTTTAATTTTTGTGCAATAACTAGTCTCCGTACGTCAAGGTTCTCTTTCGTCAAAATGTGAAACATCTCTAATAGAGACGCCCTGATAAATTACTTTACTTAACGTAACTTAACAAACGAAAGGCTCGAGTTATCTCGCTTTTTTAATATAATTTTTTCACGAGTTTGATTTACAGGAATCAATATTAAACTGTTAAATAATTGGAATTTACTCACAATACTTTTGGATCTTTTTGATAGCTATGAACACACATTGCCATAAGTAGTATATACATTCAAAAAGAATAAGAATTTGCCTTTATTACACTTACCACTATCTCTGATTAAATGATAAGAAAACACACATACATACACACGCTGCATTTTTTTTTAAAATGCCATTTTTGTGTGGCTTTTCACGAAAAAAAATATTTTCATTGGATTTTATGAACACGGGACTTTCGAGAAGTAAGAACTACTTAGTAATGTCTCAAACTAAAGCGAGAATGATACTTTACTTTTTTCCTGACCTATTTAATAAATAAATGCTGACAGAACTCATAAAAACAAACTATTCATTAATTCGAAAAGTACTTTGATATTCGCCATATGACAATGGTTTTACTGGATTTTTAATTGATAAAAAAAATTATGTGGAGCGCTACAAAATATATTAAACAATTGTGTGCGTCATAGATTAATAAGTAGTGGCAATATCTGTGTATCGTTTTTTTATGTAATGAAAGAACTTTTCCGGTGACAACTAATACTCGGAAATCCGATTCTTGAAACAAAACTTTCAGAATATCTCAGTTACATGTCATTGCAGATTCAATGAGCCCAAATTGACTCATTTTGTAATGTACACGTGACATGCGTATTTTATCCATTATTTTAATTGTATGCAAAAATGATTATGCTTTTTCGTTGTATCTTTATTTCAGTTTTATAACTGCATGTTTCGACTTGTTTATAAGTTTTGTGTTCCACGTGAATTTACCGTTTTTCAACACAATTTTCGCGATAGTAAAAAGTCTTATTTTCCAAAACATATGCATTGCTGTTGAATTCACACATGATCTTCATTAGTATTTTCATTCTTTTACCAAGATAAAGATCGAAGGTTGAAATTTGTTATATAAAAAAGACTGGTGTGCACACATATATGCGTACAAAAAGGGGCAAACAGTTAAGCAAAAGTTTTAGTGTATTGATTTTGATTAAGCACATAAGCTTTATTCACGTACACAATTTATTACTATATTGGCCACATGAAGCAAAGAAATGAATGATTCATTTTGTTCGATTACACTTGCATGTAGGACAAATCGACACACATGCAACATAGGGTCTCGTTTCTTGTTCATCTGTGTGTTCATCCGTTTGATACTTCATCTCCATTGTTACATATTAAACTGTCAGAACCAGGCATATCTTATACAGCATACATGCACTGTATAGGCATTTTTTACTGAATATTGTCAATATCTTAAATTTATTGTGCTTGCTATATGTGGAATTGTGGGGAGCTCTATGGTTTTTATATAAATATATTTAACATACCAGATAATTGCCCTCTATCTGTAACAGTTCTCTATGAAGTATAGATAAAAGCTAGTGATAAACAACAAAAGCAACAACAACAACAAAAATCAATCACTCGACTAATATATATGTTCTCAAAATTTAAGTGGAATGGGCCAAAAGGATAATATTATTTGCCGTTTATTGAGTCCTGTATACGACCGTCAAAAATACAACTTTTATCAACACTAACAAGTTTTGTTCTAAGGCGTCATGGTATCGAATAAATTTACAAAGAAAAATTTTAAGCATGCATGACACGGTCAGTTTCCTGAAATCAACCTAAAGATACAACAGCGATGCAAATCGGGAAACGGTCAATGAAAAGTCCGAATTTAGGTATACTCCTTTATTGACAAAGTTTGGCACTAAAACACACATTTATAATGTTAATTAATTATCAACTTTATTTCAAAACTATAATTTGTATTAGCAGTATTTTGAATAAAAGGCACAGGATGGGCTTTCCAGGAGTAATAGTTTAGATAGGCGTAACATGCTCTAGTGCCTTCCTAGTGTTCCCCAATCCTCTACTGTAGTTTTAAGTCAATTTAACAACAATTTCAACACAGCTAAACCGAACTAGTGTTATTTATTTATCTGTCCTTAGCTTAATTTTGGCTTTTCTGTTTAGATCCTTTTGGTTATTTGTTCTCTATCAGATTTACACGTTTTTCGGTTAATGGACTTCCAAATGTTTGGTTTTATCTGCACTGATGAGACATAATTTGTCGAAATGGGCATATGCAGAACATGGATTAACAGTAACTTCGGTATTTTGATATTTATTTCACGTCTTCACGGATTTGACATAACCGGATTTGACTCAACCCCGGATTGACTCACTGATAGTGTGACGGGTGCCGCTAGCGGAGCAGGACATGCTTACCCTTCCGGAGCACCTGATGTCACTCCCGGTTTTCATGGGAGTTCACACTATGAGTGCCTTAGTTCTTAATGTTATCTTTTTATTTCCGTGCATTGTAGCTGTCTCACGTCCTTGTTTTGTCTTTGTTTTTATCTGTTACCGTTTCTGCCATGTCTTTGGACTTCGATTTTTGTAGTTATCGCTTCCCTTGTTCCTTCGGTATTCTACTGCCGTTGTTCCATCACTTTCCGTCCCGCGATTATGTTTCCAAATTGAATGAAAAATGCTGATCCGGTCCTTTATTAGACAACAAAAACCAGTATTTCTGTGGTATCTTATAATTAACTGGCTGACAGATTTGCAAACCATGAGGATAACCTCCAATGCAATATACTATATTTTTTTTAAAGTTGCAAATCAATACAAGCGACACTGTTATTACACAATAAAACATAACTGAAACAAAATGGAAACACACTCTGGCTATATTTTTATATATTAATTAATACCGCTTAAATTAAGAGGACGACCATTCAATTTTCAGGGGGAAGGGGGGGGGGGTTGGGCGATTTTGTGAATAAATAATTTAAACTTGGTGCCAGTGAAAATAAATATTTTNTTGTTACATATTAAACTGTCAGAACCAGGCATATCTTATACAGCATACATGCACTGTATAGGCATTTTTTACTGAATATTGTCAATATCTTAAATTTATTGTGCTTGCTATATGTGGAATTGTGGAGAGCTCTATGGTTTTTATATAAATATATTTAACATACCAGATAATTGCCCTCTATCTGTAACAGTTCTCTATGAGGTATAGATAAAAGCTAGTGATAAACAGCAAAAGCAACAACAACAACAAAAATCAATCACTCGACTAATATATGTTCTCAAAATTTAAGTGGAATGGGCCAAAAGGATAATATATGGGCGATTTTGTGAACAAATAATTAAAACTTGGTGCCAGTGAAAATAAATATTTTAATTATACTTGTCATGAAAATAAATAATTTAATTTTGATTTGAAGAATAAAATCTTTGTGGTAAATGTGAATAAATAATCTGATTTGACATTTGGTGAAAATAAATAATTTGTTCGAAGTTTTCATGGAGATAAATGTTTTTTCTAGGCAGAATCGCCCCTGATACTCAAATGGTCGCCCCCTAAAAGTTTTTAAGATTATTGCAAGACAACTTAATCCAATTTCAGTAAATTAATTGGCAAATAATCGAAGAGGAAAATATGAACAAATTTAATGAAAATCAATGCACATTATGTGTATTGAAATATTTTTATTTTCATGGTATGATTTCAAAATGCATTTTTTTCCCTCATCTAATTTGAAAAATAAATGCTTTAAATTTATAGTAAATGGCAGTCCATCGTGAAAGGGATATAATCCAAACACGTTTCAATGCATTATGCTTAAGTGCGTAATGTTAAAGTAAGTTGCTAATCCGGAAACCTCTAATAAGTTGTTTGTATTAGGCCCAACGATTTATTTCATCAGATTATTTTATATCAATAATTTACCTTTCTGGTCAATTTTAAGTAATAGCGTTCGATCATAGGACCTAGAAATCACGACCTCCAAAGTAGATACTCTTATTATAATTCTTGTCAAGTTTGGTCAAAATTGTCTTCAAATTTCTGAGAAAATGAAAAATCTGATGAGGACAACGACAATAACACTGGAATCGAAATGATAAAAAAATGGCCCAGTTCAGCTAAAATGGCATCTTTGAAATTGCATTCTAAATTAGATTAGCAATTTTAGTAAATAGTAAACTGGTTATGGTAAGACACAATAAAAATGTAAAAATCTTTTATTCTTCTAAATATACAATTTAAAATTACAAAAAAGACAAAGTTTCACAGAAGATGCGTTTTGACCAAACGGTTTTTCTCTTTTTTGAAAGCAGATCAAAAGGAATAAACACAAATACAATATGTACATCCGCTAATTCCAATTCACGGATATCACAGTTAATGTAGCATAAACATTTATGAATGGTGACAAAACAGACATTGCGGTGAATTACAGATCTAAACTTTAATGTAAGACGATATTAATGAATCGTGTAGAAAATATCTTCCACGAGTGTGAGGAATTCTGTCGTTTCCCCAGTGACACGATGGTAAAATAGGAAGAATTGATCACACGAAGGTAAAATATCGCGATCTTTAGTTTTGGTCGAATATAGGAACCTATCTTGCCAGTAACTACACCGACCCAACAGATGGGGAGTAATTCTTGCCGTTTGTTGTCCAGTCCTGAATTGTGACCTCAAATCGTTCATGGATTTTATTAGCGTTAAGATTAAGATTGTGAAGAAATCACAACTTTGGATTGGATATTTAACCGTGTAAAACTATATGAATCTAACACCCGGGTGAGTGCCAGACAGACAAATTTCATACATCCAAGGGTAAGATTTCAGGAACTCCGACGAAGCTTCTTGAGTCCGGGACGCTAGATATCTTATCCGAAGGTGTTTGAAACTTTTTGTCTTGCACTCTCACTGGTGTTTGGTCATTTTTCTCCCTTTCAGCCTCGAAAAAATAAAACAAATCATCGCCATTGTTTACATCAGTGAATGAATTTTCTTTTTCCGACGTCATATTGCATGGAGCACGCGTCCAAGTTCAGAGCAAAATAACAAAAGATGATAAAATAAAACTATAATATGCAAGAGTTGGTAGAAATCAAATAATCAAGCGATTATTGAATAAACGCTGTAGTCAGCTAGACAGAGGTTCATGCGAATAGATATATCTTATGTGAAAAAATATAATATTCAATGTTATGTTTTTCTTGCCATCGCCGTAGTGCGTAACATGAAGTTTGATAGGTTTATAAGGTTACACTTGTCGGGAACATTTTGCTTTTATTTTGTTTCCTTACCTTTTTGATACCCCGATATGATCCTGAAATAATATATAAATATTGTAGGAGACTCATTTGTTATCAATTTTTAGATTTGGGTCTACAAGACATTCGAAATATTTACTTGCAGTCCGATCAATTTAACATTTATTATTGGCAATCTTTGATCCAATCAAATTCGGTGCTTTTATAAAACAAGGAAAATTCTCTCTATCTGAGGAGAAAAAAAAGAAATAACAATTAATGAGGACATTATAAAAAAGTCAAAGAGTCTGACATTTAAAAATGTTGCTTTCAAAATAACAAACATCTTTACGTACTTTAAACACTAATATATAAATATATTTACCCCTTTTTGTTGTGAAATGCATTGTTCTTCGTCTTGTGAAAAGGAAAACAAAACTGTTAATGGATGGAAATCGAATTTTCTGTAAACGAACAGATATCCAGACAAAATATATCTTGGTGGTTCAGTTTACAAAATGAATTTCGAATGATTTCCGCGACATTCGTATCTCGATTTAGTCCAATTAAAGGATTGATAGCATAGCTTGAACAAAAATCGTCCATAAATGGCTCATTGTAAATAACGCAGGATCGTCCTGTAATTCCACTTGGTGGAATTAGTTTGTAATCAATGTTGGTATGGGACAGGAAAAATGATAGTTGCTCCATTGGTGTCATGTCAATGTGGCTCTGAGTCAAATACTTTTCAATTTCCTCAGAAGTTATACTCAAAGTTGTTATTTCTATTTTGAAGAATTCATATTTCAAAACATCGTTACATTGGGCACAAAATTTGTTCTTATAAATAGTCCCATTATAGTCCGCGACATAGGGACCTGACAAACTAATATTTTCATGACATCTTGTATTAGTTTCAGAATTAAACATATTGAGAGGACAGCTATCAATTACAAAAATTCCCAAATGAGATCTAATTCCGTTCGTTTTTTTCATTAAAGAACATCTAAATAGTGATGGCTTTTGTAAGGGATTGGCAGAGAAATGTGAATCTAAACAACAATCTCCATATAAGGTACAATCAGAATCGCATCCACAAAATCGGAATGTCTGTGACAACAAGGAACGAAACAAGCAGGTTCCAAATACTTTGCAAGTATCATTGACAGACATCAAAGATATTCTATTTCCATTTGAAGCAAGTTTGTCAGTATCAATATCATGTGAATCATTTGTCGTTGTAACGCTGCCTACATGGTTAGTTCTATTTAAAATTAATACGTTCGAGGTCATATTTGCCTTGTTTTCCGTACTAATTCCTGGTTTCATGGTATAAACTTCAAGATTGGAACTTGTTCTTCCGGTATTATTTAAAAACGTAGAAGTTTCGTAACTTCCTGATGCTAAAAATATATCTGTTTCCATGTTTATGCTTTCTTCAGCTGCCGTAAAATTTTGAAGTTTTGCAACCGTCATGGCTTTATCTTCATATTTCCACAATTTGGTTGGAAATGTTGCTACAAAGAGGCTTGAATCATGTTGGTACGATGTAGAAATGTTGTAATCAGCCACAACGTTTTGGTGAAATGTAAAAACTATAGGTTTAAAAATGAAGGAGAAAATATAAATCGTCCAGTACCACACCATATTGGTTTCTTCAAATTTTCAGCTGGCATAACAATGTGCACTTCTCCAAATAATGTTCAGCAAAGTATGTTGCTCTTTTATACTTTTCTTTGAAAAACAAATTATTTTTTAAGCGTTTTTCTGTAGATACTTATGAAAATGCACGATATTTGATATTAATTTGCTTACTTTTTATGCCATTTTCTTCTGATATTTATTGAAATGATTTTATGTGATCAAATATATATAAAGTAAACTCAAAAATGCCTTATTTTTTTTACACTGACATCCTCATAAGATTTTAATTCACATGTTTTCTTTACGAAATTTATTCAAAACCATAACGAGGCAAAATCGTTTGAGAGATACCATTATGTTTTTTCTATACAATGCAAAAGTAATTTTTCGATTCCGTCTAACTTTTCTAGCATAAATGTTTTTAATTGGACATAAATATATGATAAGGCGGGGCTTAAGTGAAAAAATACTCAAGTATGTAAGGCGGAGTGAGACTGTTTTGACAATATCATATAATGTTCCCGCACAAAGTGAAATTAGTCTTGCTTATATAAATGCTTACATAAATTAGTAAATAAAACCAGCTTGGATCAATTATTTACCTCATTCTTCGAAAAAAATATCGTGGATTTCGGAAATTCTCCGTTAACTTTTCTTTTCTTTTTTAATATTTTTTGCTCTTTTAGGGGAATTTTCAGAATTCAGCTTCAGCGAGCATTTTCAATAATAATAATAATAATAATAAAAAGTAACGAATTAGAACGATTATGAGTAAACGGAAGGGAATGTTGTTTGTCCAATGGTTCAAAGAGTTGTGAAGTACGTCAATATAAGACATACATACGACAAAATTTAATTGTCTTTTTTCTCTCCTTTCAATATTTTAATCATTGATTTAGTAGTCTAACTGTGGAGGGTTTTATTCGTATGTTTATTATATAATTAGAAGACGGAACAGATAAAGAGGAGATTGGGGTACCCATAAAACGGCTGAACCTCACCACTGACTTTTGCTAGCAGGTACCACGTCCAGGTGTCCTGAGTTCCTATCGTTGTTTACGTTTTTCTTTTGTCTTATTTGAGAACATCGTAATGTGACGTCATAATTGACTTTACAAATTAAAAACAACGATGCGATAAAATCCATTCGGATATAAATTATGCCTATTGTTGAACTTCAACCATTGGTTTACCAAGAGAGAACTGAAGAAATATACTAATATAAAAATCAATAAATAAATAAATAAATCCACTCACGTTTTTGAAAAATATAAACTTATGCAAATGTAATATTTTTGTTCTCTTTAATTAATTATAATCTTATGTTATGCTCGATTCAAATTTCACTCTTGAAAAAAACACTTCCGGTCAAAATTAAAAGATCCTTTTATGATAGAATAGTTGGTTATAACATGTATAAGCTATGTTTATTCATTAGAAAAAGTAGTTCTTGCCCCTGCACTCTTTGGTAGAACCCCAGTTTGTACGTCTCTGTTGACTCAGCAAAGCGCATGATTTTTCGAAGTGAAAATTTGTATTTCTTTTGGCAATTTGGCTATTATTCTTTTGGGCAATAACATTTAACTGGCGTATCAGTTTGAATTGCACATAAATTTTTTTTAAACTTCCCTTCATTAATTAATTTCAAGTGGATTATTACGTTTTTATATGTGAAATGGAACTAACATTGTACTGAAGCTGTGAGTCTTCAAAACCAAATTGAAAATTCCGTTACAAATTATTGTGTATTTTTATCAGTAAACAATGAACGATTGATTGATTGATTGATTGATGTTTTACGCCAACTTCAGCAATATTTCAGCTATATTGTGGCGTGAACTGTTGGGTTTATTGAAAAATTCTAATGAATACATTAAGTGATTAACACTTTAGTATTTTTGAATATTTCCGCATACGGTAAGATTATTTTTAACTTTATTATGGCTTCACGGAAATCTAAACGCCAGACAAAGAGACCACAACCTTACATCAATAGCAGCCATATGATGATGCAAACCATCTGACAATCGCTCAGTTAGAACAATTGCTTGCAGATATTGGCATTAAAGTTGCCCAGTAATCTTCCTAAATATGTTCTCAAGAAATTTGTAGAGGAAAATAAGTATGAGCAATGCGATGTTGTAGTGAAGGCAGGGACTATTTCAGAATCAATTCTATCACAACAGCTCAGTGAATCGCCTCAAACTTGCGTGTTTACAGAACAGTGGAGCGATTCGTCTGCCACGTCTACAGCAGGTGCAAGCATAGCAAACATAAAGAGTAATGACACGTCATCCTTATTAGGAGTTCTGACATCTGTCACTCATTGTTTATATACCGTCACCCAATATATGAAACGTGAAAATGATGATTCTGCTAGAAACACCTATGGCCTACAACAGTGGTACAAAAGTATTGACAACCCTGTCATCAGCAATACTCATCTGCAAAGAAATCCGAATTTTCAAGGCTTTCGATCTGATTCATTTACTAATGTAAATACAGTTTCGTCACCTTTGCAGAAACAAATATTTGAGGGTAAGGATATAAATTTAGCCACCTTACTTATACCGATTTATGACTGCCCCGAAAAGCAAAGCATCTCGACAGAAAGCTTTGAAGTTAAACTTAGTGGGAAACCTGATCCACGTATTAACCTAACCTTATCAATTTCTGAATTTCTGATAGTAATTGGTAAATACAAAAGGGTTATGACATCTGTTTGCCCGATAGACGAGCAGAACTCGATGCCTATGAGGATGATATTATTGACATCTAAAATTTCTTTGGTAACAAGTTTCATGATTACCACAAGATGTTTTCTGCTAAGGCAGCGAGAAAAAAGGTAAAAGTAGATTAGTCAAAATGTGATCGTGATATAGTTTCTCTGATATCAGGAGTTCAAGTCTCCACGTGCAAATTATGCAATTTAGTCGACCACACATTCCCGTTTTGCCCTTTACAACTTTAAAGAACAAGTCTCAACATGTTGGAAAACAGATTTGGCAATGCGCCTACAGATCGTTATGGCAGACCTCTTTCCTATGTTGAAGGTAAAAGGATCTGCAATAATTTCAACGGAGCTAAAAATTGTACTACGCCCTTCTGCGCTTTCGCACATCTCTGTTCGAAAAATAAAGTCGCTGGACATTCTCAGAATTCACGTGGAAAACCGAATGCTATACAACTTTAACTGTTTCTAAACAAGGTATGGCTTCCTCATCGTTAGGTAAACCAACCGAAGACCAATCTACAATTACAAGTACTAAATGACTAAAAGATTTTACAATTCATGCTACAACAAGGATTAACATGGATGTTTCAGAGAGCGAACTGCGTTGAATTTTTGTGTTCAGGTCTGAAAGACGGTTTTGCCACTCTAGTGAGGTAGGAACTTTATAGTACCAAAGAATGTAAGAATAACCTGAGCGCGAGACGACAAGCGTCAGTTGTATCAGAACTAATTGAAAAAGAACTTAAAAGGGGGTTTTAATATGGACCCTTTTCTTTACCTCCTTTTGATATATATCCTGTAAGCTCTATCGGAGTGGCAGAAGGAAAGTATTCTAAAAAGAAAAGACTAATACTAGATTTGTCCGCTCCGCATAACGAAAGCTTAACTAACATAAATGATCTTATTGAAAAGTCTGAATGTTTTCGTTTGGTTTTATGCACTTTAAACATATTTCAAAATTATGGATTTCCTTTGTTTGGATTCTAGTGCTGCTGATGAGGAATTAATTTCCGAAATGGCCATACAGCTCATTAAATTATTGCAGTTTGAGTTATCATATGTGTTATTGTCTCATGTTCATATACTCCATATCCTTTCGTAAAATATTTATGTAGTATGTAAAAATTGACGATGCGATAAAAATTATTGTTCCTCTTGCGAAAGGCAGTTTCTTGTGTAAATATGCTATTTCTGACGCTTTCAAAATCATACCAACTAAACCTAGTCAGTTTCCTCTTTACTTTATGAAATGGAATTCATTTTATGACTTTTATGTACAACTCTCGTTTGGATGCCGAAGCAGTCAGGTAATTTTTGATAATTTATCAAGAGCGATATGTTACATTGCAGAGTTCAGTTACTACATTAAACATATTTTTCATTTACTTGATGACTTTTTGACAGTTGATTCACCGAATGACATCGCTGAAAGATTATTATTATAACAATGCTTTTCAACAAATTAAACATACGACTGGCAGCGCATAAAACTGTTGGTCCTACCACATGTTAAGAGTACGTAGGCATCGAACTTGATACAATTAAATTTGAAGCACGCCTTCCCGCTGACAAAAT
The DNA here is from genome assembly GCA_002080025.1 of Modiolus philippinarum. Taxonomy (NCBI): domain Eukaryota; kingdom Metazoa; phylum Mollusca; class Bivalvia; order Mytilida; family Modiolidae; genus Modiolus; species Modiolus philippinarum. The sequence goes on along the minus strand of MJUU01016227.1, from coordinate 53,533 downwards.
AAATTCTCCTAGTTTTCATAGAATATATCTGAAATTTGCCCTAAATTATCGAAATGTTGTTCGGAGTAAGGCGATTAACATCAAAATGAATACATGGAAAACTTTTGTCTGTTCACATAAATTCACTTTTCCAATAAACCTTCAAAAATATAGAATCCTTTTCCGTTTTCTCATAATTCTTCAAATTTGTTAGTAAATTTTTTGAGAAAATGTTCGCTAAAACTGCATCCTCAAAATAGCCCCAAAAATGCGCATATGCAGAAACTAAATAAGAAGTAACTTCAGTATTTTGTTATTTATAACCACTCGTCCGATACCTTTGCTGGTCGTCTGTTAGTACCCAAGGGCACTCACCAACCCTGTAGTCAGTTCTTCGGTGTTGACACGAAAACTGATTTTATTTTGAATCATGCAATATCTAAATTTTGCAAAATAGTGTTTAAAACTAAGGAGTATCTCCCTCAAGCAAAGCTCTGTCATTAGCTAAATTTTGGACTTTCTATTAAGATCATATTGGTCATTTGATCGGTCAGCTTTTACACATATTTCGGTTATGGACATTTCGATTGTAAGAATAATTTGCACATTAAATTTATGTTTGTTGACAATCCCGCATTCATGGATAATGAAGAGCATAAATGTGGCGTTGCTCGATATTTAGCGGTGAATTCCGCTTTAATCGGTGCTAGGGGCCGTCTTGAACTTACATGTACTATGAGGTATGAGCAAAGCTCATTGTTGAAGGCTCAAGGTTATTCCAAGATGAAGTACAACAATAAAAGCGTTGTTCCATTGCTTTGTTTTACCACGTATTTGTACACACTAGTCATTCGGCTAATTGGGTGAAATGTCCGTTAATTTTGTTTGATATGTGGTTACAACGACGAAAGGTGCGTTAATTGGAGTTGGCTACGTGTCAGTTGAGAGTAAATTCCAATTTATGTCTTGAAATTTTGTGATAAATTCGATTTTAAGCTTACAAATAATTGTAATCTCATAAAGTGCGTTTGTCTACCAGTGCAATTATCATTACGCTAGCAATGCTGTCAATGTTTTTAACATTTTCAAAATATTGTCAGAAAACTAAAAACTAAAAGACGATGATGTACCCTAGTACAATTTTGACAACAAATTCTACAAATATCACTCAAGATATTTGCTGGGAAAAAAGTTTTATTTGTGTACTAGACACAAGATCTAATGTAGAAAAGCTTAACTGTAGGTACTCAAGTACAAAATGTACTAGTATTCTTCGTTCATTTTAAAGGGTTTATAATGGTTATTACAAATGTTTTGTCCGTTAATGGGTTGGTTACAATTTAAAAGACAGTTAATGAGTTTGTTGCCGGTAATGCTTTACTGTTTAAAAAGTGATAAACACATGGCCTTTTGCATATCTCCGGTTTTCGAAACAAAGCGAAGCCGAGTGTGTGATATTGCTCGAGGACTGATAACGACAGGACCATCTGCAAAAACGCATTTTACAAAAATTTACAATTGATAAAAGACTGTCATAGGCCAAATACTTACTGCTTGTTAAAGGTTACTATAGATAAGAAGGTCGTTATTTGTTATTACTTGCGTTTGTTTCAAAGTAATATGTTTCCAATGTTAAAATTTTTGTGATTAATAAGTATTCTAAACCGTACATTCTCATAAACTTGATAACGATAACATTGTTAAGCATTATACTTGATATCAAGATAATTTTAAGTTTTACCGTAGATTCTAATTGCATCAACATACCCCACATATAATACTGTTATACCGCCTATTTACTTCCTGACAAGCCGATATTTCTAAGCATTATCTCATTGAGATTTGCCTTTCAGAGAATTGTTGACAGTACACGGAAAGTACAAAAAAGTAGTTATGGAATAGTTACCATCAAAATATTAACTAATGAACGTATATATTCCATAATTTGATCATAAAGTTCGTTTAACACTGGACCTTAACGAAAAACATAAACATTTTTTCTTTTGCCACCTGGCCAAAAGGAACCAAACCCGGTGATTCAGTCATTAGTTGGCTCTAAAAGTGTGTCTTGCAAGTCTTCACCATTATCTTAGATTGCTGCCAACGGAAAAGATTAACGTTGAACTCTATTTAAAAACTAACACAACGATCTTCTCCACTGAAACTGCATGAATACTTGTTGAATACATCGGCAAGCGAATATCGAAGCAAGAACGAGGAAAGGAGACATTCTAAAATCATAAATCCAAAATCACGGCAATTCACAGCAACACGAATTGAGACAGTATGACAAAGACAAAACAAAAAAACAAAAATGAACAAGAACGCTACAAAACTTAAGCACTAGCAGTGTGAACCCCTATAAAAACTAAAGTATCATCAGGTGCTCCGGAAGGGTAAACATGATCTGCTCCACGCATGGCACCCGTCACACGGCCAGTAAAATTATGATGTTGAAATATCTGTTCGGTTCCTGATCGGTTATTGTCATTTTCTAACCCGTAGACATAACGAATTAAAATCCATGGCGCATGTAACTTCTCTAACCCTCAAATAGCACCAAGGTGAAAGATTGAAAAGAATTAGTATATCCCTTCAGTTTTAGACAATTACAAGAACAAATCTTTACCAAAAACATAATCGACGAAGACAAAACTAAAAATAACAGTTTGATATACGGGACAACACAGAAAACAAAAGCACTGACAGTGTGAACTTCCTCTGAAAAACGGAGATAAATTCTGATTAACTAACTGTAACTTACTCCCATCGGACCCATCACCGTTGTAACCACATACAAAACAAAATTAACGGACAATTCACCCGTTTAGCCGACTGGCAAGTGTGTTGTAGAGACTTGTCTCATGTATATTTACTCTATATCCCTTTATTGCTTATTCCAAATGTTTTGATTTTATCTGCACTGAAGGGACATAAGTTGTCGAAATTCTCATATGCAGAAACTAAATTACAGTAACTTCGGTATTTTGTTGTTTATTACCACTGGGCCGATGCCTCTGCTACTTCACTGTAAGTCTTCACAGGCACTCACCGACCCAGTAATAAGTTCTTTAGTGATGACCCGAAAACCGGTATTGTCGTCAAGTCATTACGTATGGCCTTCTTTGGTATTAACATTGATTTTTTGATAGGGTCTTTGCAATTTAACTAAACACATTCTAAATTTCTAAAATCTGTATTGCATGGACACGGGTTATGTATTCCGGTATATACATGAAATCATTATTCTAAACTCCTCACAGGATGGGATCTTGGTGGAAGCTGTATACTGAGGGTAAATAACTTAATTTGTCAGTTGGTGATGGGTCTGGAACTGGCATGTCAGTTAACTGTTAGTAGTCTCTTGTGATTTCATGTTTTTGTCCGTATATTTAGTTCTTTCAGTTTCATTTTTCACAACTGACTCAGTCCTGTTGTCAACTGAATTTTACTGTTGTTACGGTTGTTTTTTGATTTATCACATTGGCTGTAGGGGGAAGGTTTGGATCCAATAAAACTAGTTTAACCCCGCCGCAGTAGGTTTGCGCCTGTCCTAAGTCAGGAATTTATTAAGCCTTTGTGTGTCTTGTCCTTTTTCTAGTTAGTTTACTTTATGTCTATAGGAGTCTAGGATGATGTTTATTTCGCTGGACTTGACTGCACTTTGTTCAGGGGCCGACTCCGACCTGCCGTTGGGTGTGGGGTTTTCTCACCGTTCATTGAATATCTTATGGTGGCTTTGATTTGTTATTACTCCCCTTTGGGTCGTTGTCTCTTTGACACATTCCCCGTTTCCCTTCTTTTTTCTATTTATTTTGAAACATGCAATATCTAAATTTTGCAAAATAATTTTTAAAAATAAGAACTATCTCCCTCATGCATAGCTCTATCCTTAGCTGAATTTTGTCTTTTCTACTTAGATCCTATTGGTCATTTGATCTCTATCAGCTTTTACGCGTATTTCGGTTAATGGACAATCAACTGTTTTGATTTTATCTGCACTAAAGAGACATAAGTTGTCGAAATGCGTATATGCTGAAACTAAATTAACAGTAACTACGATAGTTTGTTATTTCTTAAACCTATTGCAAAATTGGTATAAACAGTTTGTGTGTAAATTTTTGTTCACGTATTTTCAATGTACTAAAACAAATTCTGGAAAATTATATCATATTATAAGATATCAAAATTTTTATGAATTTTATCCCAAAATATGGATATTTCGACAACCAATATCTCCGAAAGTCAAGTATTCAAACATTTAGAAAACCTTACTTCAGAAGACTTATAAAAACTGCTAATTATACAAATGACTGACAGAATCTTAAAATAAAGTCAAATTTAGAAAAAATGTAGATAAATACAGACATTGTCCAGAAATGAATACTTCTACATGGGTCCTTAGATGTTTAATTTTTATATATTCGATTAATTTGACTTATTTTTTTGCAAATCGGTTTTTGATTATTTATAGAAAATTTTCAACAATTAAGAACATCCAAATTCCGAAATCTTGTAATGTATCTATATAAAATGGATTTGACAGGACAGCTAATCTAAGGTCATAGAAGGAATGAAACCTCAGTTTTTTTAAAAGATTAGAATTTTGATAAAAACAATAAATTTCTGTAACGCGCAAGGTAAAGTTTTCATGTCAGACAAGTCTGACTATTTGGTTGGTATATACCCTCGGGGACCTCTGGTTCACCACAAGTTGCATCGGCCCAATAGTTAAAAAAAATGCCGAAGTTGCATAAAAACAGTAAATTTCGATATAACAGCTAACAATTAACGCGATATAATTAGACAATACGAAAAAATTCATTTAGCAGACATGCAATATGAGGCCTGGAAAATCCATACTTATTGTTAGTTTAACACTTTCATTCTTATCGTTAACTCTAGCAAAAAAAATGTCAATGTAAGTTCTATGTAACTTCTCTCTCTAAATGCTCTGCACATGCTGTTGGTGGTCATGTTGGCTACAGAAATGCAAAGACCGTGTAAACTATCCAAAAATGATAAAAATGTAATAGATTTCGAAGAATAGAGCACATCCACTTACAATGCCAGTGATCCAAAATATGCCCGAAAAAGCAAACAGACGGGGGTATATTCTTCCTTGTTTGAATGACTGGATTTTTTTATGTGGTTCCTTTTTAAACAGTGACACGTAACACAGATGATAATTATGATAGGCGCTGTCAAGTTGATACAAATAGAAAGTGTGATTGGAACTGATGTAAATATCAAATTTGATAGGAGAGCTGCTGGAAAACATACAGACCAAGAGTAATTAGACGAAAAATTCGGTACACCAAAGTATTCTAAAATAACTGAAGTTTTTACAAAAAATACTGATGCGAACAAACCAATGGATGTTAACGAGAATGTCTTTGTCAATATAGAACTTTCTTTATCACAAGTGTTTGTGATAACTTATAGATGACAGAATTTGAACAGCCTGTGTAAGTTTAACTACCTGAAATATATTTGTATGTTCTGGAAATCTTGGCAAAAGTATCTCTCAAAGACATACACTTTTGCAAAAGTAGCTCCTTGTTTAAAACAACACTATCAACAATGACATCATAAAATAATGGCATATCTTGTATACATACGCTGTTCAAATGAATCCGTTCTTTTAACATCATAAGTTTAATTTCTTGTTCATTAGAATATGAAAACCTTTTGTAACTGTCTTCGGTTTCTAAATCTTCAACATCAACATCCTCTGAATGAACATGAATTATTGCATTGCTTTCTTCCATTACTATATTTGTAAGATTCTAAAGTGTGATGGGGACGCTTAAGTGCGATGGGGACGCTTAAGTATGATGGTTGCGCTAAAGTGTGACGGTCCACGCTAATTTGCAATGGTATGATCTAGTAGTGCGGTGGTTCCGCTAAAGTCCGATGGTTTGTTATTATGGTGGACGTTAAAGTGCTATGGTTGAATGATAGAATTACTTAATCACGCAACTGTTTTATAATAGTTCTAAATGATTATTTATGATTAAACCATAGTTTGTTAAATGTCGTACAATTTATATTATCCTGAACTATAACAGAACTTTGGATTTTCCCAAATGTTTGATAAAACGTAAATAAAAAAATGCAACATAATGCGAACGATTTGTGACGTCGACTTAGACGTTGTGCTCGAAAACAACATGGCTGAGTCTAATATGCCAGATGAGGGGTTTCCGCGATAATTTATCATGATGATAGAAATAGACTTCTATAGAAGAGAGAAACAAATATCTTTAAGAACATGTTTGGACAGCCTTGGAAGAGAAAGAACAAAATTACAGAGTTGTGTGCAAAATAAAGAAAAGGAGACACTCAATCTTTAGGGGACCCTATCCAAGACAGGTTAGCAATTTCGATAACTAACAAACTCAAACTCTAACCAAAAATCTCACAATAACTTAAGTTCAGTAAGGTAAAAGTAGAAAAACAAATCGCCACTATAGAGGATAAGGTTCTCTAAAGTGGATTAGGACTTTATGTTTGAGCAGGCTAGCACTATATATCAACTTATATCTCTTCATAGCAGATCAAAACAAAACATTTAGAAATCAATAACCAGAACTTCATGTATCTGTAAAGGCTGATAGGTGTACATGTCATATTCACGCTCAGGGTATCAAATTATACCCTACTTTAAGAAGTGATCATAGAAATGGAACATAACGCCATTATTCGGGTGGGCCGATACCTTAATATAAAGCCCTTTACATTAATAGCACTCTCAACATAATAGTCAGTTAAGACTATCACTTTTATCGTGTTCAACATAACCTTAAAGTTTGACGTCATAATGTGGATAAACTATCGCATTTTAGGAACGTTGACCATTGCAGAATAGCTTAGACCATTGCACTTTAGCTTGGCCATCGTACTTTAAAGTACCATCACATTTTACAATTCTACATATTTATTCTCCATTTTGGATGACTGAATTCATTACGATAACGTAATAAAATTTACCTGATAGTGCCTCTAACAGTCTCACTTTTACAATATGAAAACGACGAGGAATTGGTCGAAACATTGTAAATGTCACCAAATATTACCACGGTTTAATTTAGGGAGATGAAAAAAGGCAAATCGACCCATATAGCAATTAACTAGTCATAGGAACTGGTAGAGGTTTTGAGAAAACAATTTTAAGTTCATAAAAACCGTTGAATTAATATATAGTGGTGAATCAGTGCACAGTTCATTAATCTGAAACAAAAATATAAAAAAAGATGGTTAATTGCAGGCCAATGTCATAGTTATCGAACAGAATAGTCAGGACAAAATGACAAACTACAAGTGTAGTTCCACAATCAACAGGAGAATGCAAAATTATTGCATTGCTGTTTTTTTTTTAAATTCTTACTCTTTATACCGTAGGTACATTACGTGCATTTTCCTGTATGGGTGTGTTTATTGCATAATTTGGCCTCCTATTGCGACATATTTGGTAAAAATTACTTTTTAATTCATCTTCATAATGGCTTTCCATATGATTTGTTTCCAATGATGTTTATGAGAGGTTACTCCTTGAAACACATATAAATCATAACGAAATTTACTTTCTCTAATTTCTGTCCTGTTTTCACGTTTCCTGAGCGGTTGGAGAAATATGTATCTCCTCTCTAGAGAG
>MJUU01016227.1:13570-24123 GCA_002080025.1 Modiolus philippinarum | reverse complement strand
AGCGAAGGATCACAGAATAGAGTGATATTTCTTTGCTTATATATTGAATATCAAATTTACTATATTTAGATATTGTAAAATATTAGTCTTTATACACATTTGTAGTATGCCACCTGAAGTTGTGTGTGAAATAATATGTTGCTGACTGAAAGTTTGAAGGGGAGATAATTTGTCTTTGAATATTATCTGTACTGTGTCCATACTTAAATTGTGTCCTTGCACACTTAAATTTGCGAGCCATATTGATTCAGGGTTCAAAGAGTGGGTGGGGAGGGGGCGCTGTATATGGCTGCCATTCTGCAACAGCTCTCATTTACTGTCACTAACTTAAATTCATACCTTGTTGTACAGTTTGTATTTTATGATATTCTATATGCAGAAAGCCTAATAGTATACACATGTATGTATGACAAATGTCAAACTATAACCCAACGAAAGTCAAATCCTAGAGATGGGTAAATTTGAAAAAAAGCTATATCTTAAAGTTACTGTAATTAGTATAAAGTAATGCTAGATCATTGATATAAAGTAATGTCTGAAAAAAATATATAATTTCTCTTTAAACTTGGTTTTTCACCTAACTGTTCAAAAATTTGATGAAACTGCCACTTAATGTTTAATTAATCTTTATTGCAGATATTTACCAGAGACCTGTGTAAATCATCCAGATCATTTGTCACACAAAGCTAAACATGAAATTAATACAGTTAATTTAGAATTAGTGAAAAAACTCAAAGCTACAGATACTGCATTCTCTCTTGGTAAGTACAGATACTGCATTCTCTCTTAGTAAGTACAGATACTGCAATCTCTCTTGGTAAGTACAGATACTGCATTCTCTCTTGGTAAGTACAGATACTGCATTCTTCTTGGTAAGTACAGATACTGCATTCTCTCTTGGTAAGTACAGATACTGCGATCTCTCTTGATAAATACAGATACTGCATTCTCTCTTGGTAAGTACAGATACTGCATTCTCTCTTGGTAAGTACAGATACTGCATTCTCTCTTGGTAGGTAAGTAGATACTGCATTCCTCTTGGTAAGTACAGATACTGCATTCTCTCTTGGTAAGTACAGATACTGCATTCTCTCTTGGTAAGTACAGTTACTGCATTCTTCCTTGATAAGTACAGATACTGCATTCTCTCTTGGTAAGTACAGATACTGCATTCTCTCTTGGTAAGTACTGATACTGCTTTCTCTCTTGGTAAGTCTTGTGTGATGACAAATATTCAAAGGCAAAACAAGTTGACATGGCAACAAGGATGGTACATGAGGTTAATCTGAATGATGGATATTGAGTATGTGAGAGATTATGAATAGGTATCTTATTGTACTCTTAATAAGTTCTTATCAATACATGTATGGTGATAGCAAGGGATGAATGAATATGGAGTGTTCTGAGAAAATTTAAACATTTAGGTTATTAATGGTTTTATATGCCCTTTTCTCTATGTGGTAAGAATCATGAAAGTTTACTCTGATCTGTCTGTTCAATCTGCATTTGGTTACTAGATTTTAACATCAGTTCCCATCATTAGATTAAAATCCAAACTTGGTCACATACTTACTTATCACAGGAGACAATCTGCTATAAATGTTAGGGTCACTACCCCCAAGCTGGTTGTCAAGGTCACAGTGGCTAAAATAAACTATCATTTCAGGAAATGTTTTATTATTCCTCCGTGACAAAAAGTAGGGGGGGCATATTGTTTTACCTTGTCTGTCTGTTCGTCTGTTAGTTGGTCCGTCCGTACGAAATAAAAAACACAACTATTGATGTTTTTCAGAAACTTTGTAAGCAAATCCAGACTACTACAAAGGAATCTAATTTGGAATAAGTAGATCTACACACACAAATCATTTGGAATATCAAAAAATGGCAGCTGTTGCCATGGAAACTGACAAAAGGCGTGAAAATACAAAGTGCCTCAAATTAGATGAAACTTTATAGAAAGGCTGCCTAGCACCTATAGAAATAATTTTGGGTCTAAGAATTTTCAAAATGGCTGCCATTGCCATGGAAACTGGAAAAAAAGAATGAAAATTCAAAGTGTCTCTAATGGGATAAAACTTTACTGAAAGGTTGCCTAGCACCTATAGAAATGATTTTTGGGCTCAAAATGCCCTTAATTTCACTTGTATATTTTGTGGAAAAAGGGGGAGGTATATCATGTCCATACTTGTTCTGTGTCAACAACTGTATTGTGTCCACACACAATTTATTATGCACTTGTCATATTGATTCAGAGTTCAGTGAGCGGGACATAATTTGTTGCTATTTGGGGACAGCTCAAGTTATCATATGAAATAAAACCTTATACTATTTAACTTACATTTAGATTAAATTTATATATAGCTATGTCCTACGATAAAAGGGCTTTCAGTTTCATGTAGTTTGGGGCTTCTGTATCCAGTGGCCATACCAAAAGTTAAGTGTCAATAAGAAAATGAACCCCAAAATAATAGCATTGAAAGTTGTTAAATCAGTCTTCAGTAATGGTTCACAACATATGAGCTATTTATTGACCTCAGAATAGTCTTTGAGTTCACATTATATATGGAATAAATTAGTGAGAATTGTAAGTAATATATTACTAAATTTTTTATCTTTCAGGTCGATTAGAAAATGAGTCTGCATGTGTTTCGTTTGGTTTCATTCATTTTGTTTCAAGTCAGTTAGAAAATGAGTAAGCATGTACTGTTAAGTTTTGTTTCATTCATTCTTTTTGTTTTAGGTTGATCAGAAAATAAGTTGGCATGTCTTTTGTTTACTTATGTGTTTCGGGTCGTTTAGTTTGGTTTAATATTTGTGTTTCAGGTCGGTTAGAAAATGAGTTGGCATGTGTAAAGTTTGGTTTAATCACAGAAGATACTGATATAGAAGAATTAGTGGATCATGTAGTTAAGTCTGGTAAAGAAATTGAGGAATCATCTAGGGTGAGTTTTAGTCTGTAAAATGTCTACAAGGTCCAAAGTCCTTAAGAAATTAATGAATTTGTAGTTTTCCTTGTCCTACAAATAGTTTTGTTTTACACATTTATTCACAAAATGAATGGAAATAACAAAAATATTTGTGTTCGAAAAAGATTTTATTTCATCAACTCATGAAAATATTGCATAAGAAATAATTTACTTGCTAATTAACTGTCAATTCTTGTAACACTAATTATGAACCTGTTGTTAAAGTTATTTTTAACCTTACAATTGTGGTAATTCAGATATTTCTTTGTCTTCTTCAGTGAAAAGGGTATTGATTATTAAAGATTATGTGTTATAATTTCACTGTATGTCTATTCTTGATTTTGTGAACATTGTTTACAGGCATTTTATTAAAAGCACTAGCCATATTAATTGTGTAAACATTATTTTGCAGTACTTTGAAGCACTTGCAGATTTGATTAAACAAGGTATTGAGATTGCTAATGAAGATTTAAAGAAAGAATCACAAGAAAAACTGCAACATGAGGTAAATTTGTAATACAGTAGACTCCATGAAATCGAATATCGGATAAAGGAATATATCGGCAAATCGAATATGATTTCAAAACACCAAACCATTTCCCATAGTTGTAGTGTTAATTTCCCCGCCTAATTGGATATCAGATAAGAGAATATATCACCTATTTGAATACAAAATATGCGGCTTGTGATGATCAGAGTCATTGAAATCGAATATTCTAATTACAGGTAACTACAGGTAAACATTCGCGCGGAAGTGTCAACAGTTGACGAAGCCATAAATCTGCCAGGAAATCAATAAATATTACCTAATTAATAAAAAATAAAACAAATAGTGTTCAGTTCTTTTGTTTTTGTATATTCATAAGTTTTAATAGTCAGAATTTTGTTTGGTTTTGTGTATTTCTTGTCCATGCAGCGAGATCGTGAAGTCCGAGGTAATTTGCATATTGTTGTTTGTCTGTACAATGAAAATCAATAACATAATGTATTTAATAAAAGAATAAAATATGATTTGAATTCCTTTTTATTGCTTTTGTATTTAATTAAGTTTTTTTTTTTGGATGGAAGTCATTTGATTTGTCAATGGTTTTGTGTATTTATCGTGTAAAACAGAGCAAGGGAGATAAATGTCGACGAGAAGTCATTTGCATAATTTGCATATTTGTTTGAAGTTCCTTTGAGACAATGCACAGCGGTTATAAAACATAATTTATTACAAGAAATCAGTCCTAGGTCCAGGGATCATGGTGTATTTCTATAAAAAGTCTCCAAATTGTGTAATCAGGAAGATTCTACAAAGATCGATCGCTGACCTACCAGCCGCCATTTTGTTTACAGACTGGCTTTACCCTAAGTTATTTTAAGCACATGATGAAAATTGTAACTACACGATCCAATAAAGGGATGATTAAACACTGATAAGAGGAAATAAAAAACACAAAACAGAGGAAAATAAATTTATCCTGATACGTAAACAGTTTTATTTATTTTTGAATACATTGTTTAATTTCCAACAGTCAGCTGGCAATACACAGTTTGACCTGATTACAATGGTGACATAATCTGTCAAATTTACAATGATTCTACAATGAAAACAATAGATTTTAACTACAAAATGTCTAAAAATGAGGTTCTAGGATACAAAGTTTCTACATGGTGACATTCCCTTCAACATTTCAACCTCTTCTTGTCAACAGAATGATTCCCCATTACCGAAAATGGGTTTACCGGACAATCGAATACTCCGGCAAATAGAATATTTTTTTCTGACAATTCTTGTATCCGATTAGGCGGAGTCTACTGTACCTAAATAGCTGAAGCATACTTTATCGTTCAAACAAAAAAAGAAGGATACACAAGTTATATTTACTGCAGTACATAGATTAAAATTTATAACCAATCAGAATGAAGAAATGTACACATCATTTAATAACGAAGACAAGGAAAGATAAACAAAAGCAATTTTAGAAAAGATGTAATAAGATGATCTATGGGTCAGTACTAGGCTGACCATACAGTTCACATAGCAGTAAATTGTGCTTCATGATGTTATAAGTAAGAATTATAATTACAGTATCTGTCATGGGGACAGATTTGATTTGAAAACACTTTCTCCAGTTACATAAGTGTTCATTGTAATAATCTGCATTTGATTTATTTCAGGGAGTTCTTCGACAAGTTCCGTTAGTTGGTTCTTTAATTAACTGGTGGTCTCCACCACCAAAAGATCAAATAAAAGGAAGAACATTTAACCTTAAATCGGGTGAGTAACTGTGTAAAATCAGATATTCATAGAGATGGACAGAAGGATGAACTACAGATCTAAGTGTTTCATTCATTAGGTTTCTCTATGAATACTTAACTCTTAGAATTTCAGTCTTATGATTTCTGTATGAGCCAACACCTCTTTGTGTTCCAGTAAGTAAGATTCTTGATGAACCCACAGCTCTTGGTGTTCCACTTATTATATTTCTATAGAACCCTCAGCTTTTGGTGTTCCACTTATTATATTTCTATAGAACCCTCAGCTCTTGGTGTTCCACTTATTATATTTTCTTGATGAACCCACAGCTCTTGGTGTTCCACTTATTATATTTCTTGATGAACCCACAGCTCTTGGTGTTCCACTTATTATATTTGTCGATGAACTCACAGCTCTTGGTGTTCCACTTATTATATTTCTCATTGAACCCACAGCTCTTGGTGTTCCACTTATTATATTTCTCGATGAACCCACAGCTCTTGATGTTCCACTTATTATATTTGTCGATGAACTCACAGTTCTAGGTGTTCCGCTTACTGTGAATACATTTTTATTCGTGGGGTACCAATTTTCGTGGTTTTCGTGGGTATTCCCAAACCACGAATTCAAATACTCAACGAAATGTGATTTTCTTGTGCAAGTTTCAAACACAAATGAATGAACATAATGAAGGACCAGATCAACAAAGGCCATAAACCTTGCACTTGTACCTGAGCCCCAAATTAACTGATATATCCAACAATAAGTAAAAATGCATTCTCTTGAACCTTTAATAGCAGCAAAATAAGTTAAAATGCTTTAGTTCCAGGTGTTTCCCAGTTAACAAATTAGCGGTAACTAGCTTCCTGTTTTGTTTATCAATTACGCTAAAGTGTTGATTTACAGTTAAGAAACCATCTCAATTTAGTTTTTATATCATATTTTTAATAAACTTTTAAAGTTTTAATTATGTTCTGCTGAAAAAAACATGTTTACAGGTGTCTACATGTATTTATAAATAACGAATGGAGTAAGGTTATTTCAGATGGTTACCTAATTACAAAATATCTACACATTACTATGAATTGTTAATTACAGGCATACATGTGATAGGTCTCTGGAGCCAATGCAGGAGATAGCCTCGATTTTCAGGGAGATTAGCCATTTTTTCAGGTGAAATCAGGGAGATTTTTTATTGCCGTATTTTCAACATAAAATATATATACTGCCAGCGATTAAGCTAAGATTTTGAGACCGTTAGTCACTTTTGCGTATCAGTTTCGCATGGCAATGTGTACTATGAAGCTTTTACTTTTATGATTTATAATTATTTATGTATTTGTTTTCGTTTATTTTTTAATGCTTAGACGTAGAGCACATCAGTGATATTAATGGGTTCTTTTCCTTGTTACTTACAGAGAATTATATCACTATACCTGCATTATGCACTCACTTACTTGGAAATTAGAAAATATTATATAGCATTATAAATATCTATATCTTAGTTTTACTTTCTATTAATTTGTAATTTTAAAGAAATTATTTTGCAAAATATCAAACAAATATTGTTTACAAACACATTTTTTTGCTAAAATAGTGGTGAAATAAAAATTTCTGTTATATTGATTTAGCAAATATCAGCAAAAGTTCAATTCTAAAAAATAAATTCATGGAAATGGAAAGACAATTTTTAAGGGGGAAATAACCCAACTTCAAAAGAAACGTGATCAATGTATTCAAAGAGAAAGTTTGACCTGTTAATTATGAAAAATTTGCTGAAAGAAAGATTTTAATGTTCAAAGAATTAATTATTTTAAATAACTGATAGTTAATTGCCATACAGGTAAGCAAGTTATCTCTGATTGACCGGTAATTAGTGATACCATGTCCAGGAACACAGGTAAACAAATCACCGACGGCGTTTGTTTACAACTGACCTAATCCTTTAATTAGCATTACAGGTGTAATTAAAGTGTCAGTTTGGACAATTAGATTACAGTAACAAAGATTATGAGCAGTCAAGTGACTATAGGCCAATTATATCCCTTGGGAATACTCCTAAATGGCGATTTTGTACACATTTTTTTTATTTTGGCTGGAAGCCGAATTTCCGGGGGATATTTCTGGAATTCCGGGAGATGAAAGAAGCCCTTGAGAATCCGGGAGATTTCCATGCTCCCGTCGGGAGATCACATGTATGTACAGGTGACTCTTTAATTACAGGTGACACTTTAATTACAGGTACAGTTCAGAATTTTGGTGTTTTGACATCAATACTGAAGGTACTGAAGCCATGAATTTTATAATCTTTATTTTATAAATTAAAATTTTTTTTTTTTCTTGGAACAAGTGGCAATCCACGAATTTACGTACACCACGAAATGTCTTTTTTTCTCTACCCACGAAAATTGGTACCCACGAAATTAAATAAATTCACAGTATTATATTTGTCGATGAACTCACAGTTCTTGGTGTTCCACTTATTATATTTCTCGATGATCCCACAGCTCTTGGTGTTCCACTTCTTATATTTCTCTAGAACCCACAGCTCTTGGTGTTCCACTTATTATATTTCTCGATGAACCCACAGCTCTTAGTGTTCCACTTATTATATTTCTCTAGAACCCACAGCTCTTATTATATTTCTCTAGAACCCACAGCTCTTGGTGTTCCACTTATTAAATTTCTCTAGAACCCACAGCTCTCAGTCTTCCAGTCATTAGATTTCTCTGTATGGCATGAAACAAATAGCTGGTATATGATCAAATGGTGGCTGTTTGCACTGGCTTGAGCAATACTCCTTTGTAAAATTAAAAAAAAAATACTTGCACTTTGAAAAGATGAAAATGACATTCTTAAAAGTGAAAAAAAATAAAATAAAGTGGTAACAATATATTAAAGAAGAGATGTGCAAAATAATTGAATGTTATATACCATAAACTCTTAGAATGGCATGAAGAACTGTGTTTCCTTTAATCTTCGAAATGATAGACCATATCCGAGTTCTGGTATTCAGATTCACCAGTTGTTTGTCTGCCCTACGTCACAAACGTGTCTGCCCTATGTGACCAAATTCATGATGTTTTATTCTCTATGACGTGATGTTTTCTATACTGTGACATGTTGAGAAATAGTCTGGTCAATCCTGACAACATAGGTCAGATATGGTCTATTAGGCTGCCATTTACTGTTGTATCAAGACTTTTCACATTAAGAAAATTTTGTATTTTTACTGCATAGCATGTACCCAAAGACTAATTTGCATTTTGAATTTGAAATGATCAGGTGTAAACAATAGACTCACTGAAAGTATCATTGACATATTTCATTCTAAAATGCTAAATTAAAAGAACAATATTATTGCCTGGTTCTGGTCATGTAATCTTGATTCGTTTTTTTTTCTCTGTATAGGAACTATAGCAAGTACAGAACCAACATATAAATATCACATGCAGGTCCAGGAAGATGGTGCTGATAAACCTAAAGATACAAAAACTAAATCTAATCTGTTTAAACCTACGTCACCTACAACAAAAACAGCCCAGGAGATCAGGACTGAATTGTCAAATGAAGTTAGTCCAACATCTACAACAGCACCACAACAGGTTGGTAGACCTACATCTAAACCAGCACCACAAGAAGTTGGTAGTTCTTCTTTTTAACACAGCACTGCAAAAAGTTTGTTGCCTTACATCTAAAACATTACCACAGCAAGCTAGTAGTCCAGCATCTAAAACAGTATCACAAATTCACAATAAGTTTGTAGTCCCACATCTGAAAGTTGGTAGTATGTACAAATTTTAATAGACCATCTCAGTAGTGACATGGTAGTTGTATTCATATCAAATAATGAGAATGAAAGGAGAATAATTGATAACATATCCAATAAAATTACTCAGAAATCTAAATTGCCTATCAGTTTCTTAATTTAGTTAGGGCTATTCCATTAAAAAGGATGTACCAGGGTCGGAAGGCAGAAAATGAAAATTCTTGTGGGCTCTTGTCCGTCTTACTTACCGTATTATTATATTCATATTTGTACATTATCCCTTGGTTGTGGGGATAGTAGAAAGTTGCCTTCCGACCCTGGTACATGCATTTTAATGGAAAAGCCCTTATAAAAAATATATTTATAAATGTACCCACAAAAAATATGTAAATGCCATTGCATTTTTTTAATGTATATAGACAAATTTCATAGTTACCTGCCATTTCTGAATGCCTTCAATAGTTTTCAAAAGTAGTGGTATTTTTGTATTCCATACTTCAGCATGGTCTCTGGATTAACCTGTCAAGACATTACTGTATTTTTCGGACTAAAGGTCAATATTTTTTTTCTGAAAAGTCCTGCCCTCGACCTATCCAACGAAGTCGACCTATCTAAGGCTTAATAAAAAAAACCTGATGTCTGTGTAAAATGTTAATGCATCAGAAACGTCATTGTGAGTGATTAATATGATTGACAATTTTCTTTTTTGTTGTAGTTGCCATTTATATGTTGAAGATACTAACCTGGTGTTTTATTGTCCCCCGCCTTTCGCGAAAGCGGGGGACTATAGAATTCCCCTTTCCGTCATTCCGTCATTCCGGATTTCGTTTTCGGATGATAACTTGAGTATCCCTTGCCCAGTTGAAACAAAACTTATACAGATGGAAGGAATAGGGAAGGGCAAGAACCCTATCGATTTTGGGGTCAGTAGGTCAAAGGTCAAGGTCACAATTTCTAAAAATAGAATTTATTGCACCAAAATTTGGTCCGTGTGGGAAATTTTTATTTTTTATCTGATTTCGATGGGATTTTTTCCATTAGATTCCTCTCAATGAATGCTTTCATACATATGCCAACAGATTTCTGGTATCTCTTACCGTTTTCAAGATAATTGGGGTCAAAGGTGTTGGGGGGTGGGGGCGCCAAAATTTTTTTTTTTTTATTTTTCATCGGATTTTGATGGGGTTGTTTGCAAATGCTTCCTCGTGAAAAATGCAATAAAACTCTCCCCAAACATTTTTTTTCATCTTGTACCGTTTTTCAGGTAAAAGGAACATACAACTCTAAGGCAGGGGACCTTGAGCACTGCTCTATTTTTTTGTTTTTATATTATTAAAACAGTGTTAATAAAGATATTTTTCGCGTATTTTGTCTTTTTTATTGACCTACATTTTGAATGGGAAGTTTGGGTTAATATGTTAATAATGGAATCATAACCAGTAACACCTGATACAAATCCGGGATTTTCGATCTTTTGTACAATACTGAAAAATTGTTTCAGGGATTATAAACAGTTTGGTGGGCATGAAAACTGTTTGCAAATATGATTGTATTTCATAATTCATTTGAGTTATTA
>MJUU01016226.1:237937-298138 GCA_002080025.1 Modiolus philippinarum | reverse complement strand
GAATATTTCTAACGTACTCTCATGTACAGGCATCGATGATTCGAAGCCACCTTCAATACCACTGAAATTTGGTCTGTCCTTCATCATATCAATTATTTTTTCCTCTACTGTAGAGGGTTGTTTTGGTGCTGGACCACCACCAGTCTTTTTGCTTTGTTTTTTTATATCGCTAAAGGCTTTTTTAGCGCTCTGTTGCAAATTTCCCCATTTTTACTTGACTTGCTCAACGGTCCTTTTTTGCATTGACTGAGCATTTAGTTTTTCAGTGATTTCGGACCATTTCTCATTTTTCCTTGAATTTGTTACAGTATTAGTCTGTTTGGATTTCAAAATATCCTCATCCTTTTCGACAAGTTCCTGTAGTAGAGTTATTTCTGATAAACTCCAATTTGGTGCTCTCTCTCTTTTGGACGCCATTGTCTGCTAAAAGTACGCGAAATTACGCGTGAAATTGCTTAACTGACAGTTAAATACAAAAACCGCTCGTTAAACGTGAGTTAGTAAACTAACGCTAAACTAACTTTCGTGCAACCAAATTTTAATCCGTAGTTTAGTAATTGGTAGTTAAATATTTAACTAGTAGTTAAGGTCTTAACTGTTAGTTAATTTAACTAACGTTCGTGCAACCGGATGCCGGTCTTTAAGAAAGTTTTCAATTAAAATTGGCAAACTTCCTCTCAACCCCATATCAAAAAGATCCTTTAAAATACCATATTTCCATGTTGTATCATATGCCTTTTCAATATCGAAAAAGACAGACACAACCTGTTCTTTTTTTAAGAAGGCGTTTCTAATAAATGCTTCAGAACGTACAAGATGGTCTATAGTATCACGCCTTTGTCTAAATCCGTTTTGTATGTTAGACAGTAGACCATTTACTTCAAGAAACCAAGCAAGCCGATCATTTATCATACGTTCCATGGTCTTACAAACGCAACTAGTCATTGCAAGTGGGCGGTAATTCGACGGTTCTGAATGATCTATACCTGGCTTAGGAATAGGGACAATTGTTGCATGTTTCCAGATGGACGGTAAGTTTCCTGTTTCCCAAATATTGTTCATAAGATTCAAGAGGATATCAAGAACTGAATCAGGTAGATGTTTGAGAAGTTGATAATGGATATCATCAGGGCCGCATGCAGTGTAATGTGCCTTATCCAACGATTTTCTCAATTCATCTACCGAAAAGGGTCTATTAAAATCTTCCAGATCCTGAGTTTTGAAGTTAAGTTTTGTTTTTTCTTTTTGTTGTTTAATTCGTTGAAATGTGGGGCCTAAATTTTTAGATGAAGAGTGTTTGGCAAATGTTTGTCCTATTTTATTATCTATTTCCTTTTCAGAGGTTAAAAAATCTTTGCCATTTTTAAGATGATGGACAGTAGCTTTCTTATTTAGGCCTTTAATTTTTTGAATCATATTCCAAACTTTATTCATAGGGGTATGGCAATTTAGTTTTGAAACAAAGTTACGCCACGACGTTCGCCTTATTTGTTTCAATGTTCTGCGAGCCTTAGCTCTAAAGACACGGAAATTGCCAAGATTATCCGTTGTGGGATGTTTGTTTAACCGTCGTTCCGCCTTCTTACGATTTTTAAAAGCATCATCGCAATCATCATTGAACCATGGTTTGCTTGGGTGTTTTGGATTAGTCAAGGTCTTTGGAATGGTTCTATCGGCTATGGAAAGTATTTTTTCATTGAACAGTAGAATAGGATCATCAACATCTTTAAACAAATCTGAATGGAATTCTTCTTTATACATTTTCTCGTAAAGAGCCCAATCAGCTTTGTCGAACTTGAATCTCTGTGGCTTTGTAGTAGCAGAGGAAGAAAGATGTTCGAGAATAGTGGGAAAATGATCACTACTGCACAAGTCGTCATGTACTTTCCAAGAGAAATCTAAGAGAAGAGATGGATCAGTAATTGTTAAATCTATAGCTGTGTAAGCCCCATTCCCAGGATGTAAATACGTATTTGAACCATCGTTGAAAATACGTAAACCTTCCTGTGACATTAAGTCTTCAATTTTCTCACCTTTATCATATAATGTAGAACTACCCCATAATGGGTTATGTCCGTTGAAATCGGCCATTACAATAAATGGGGAGGGTAATTGGTCTATAAAGTCTTGAGTTGATTGAGACTAGGATTAGTATTAGATGGAATATAAATAGAACATAATGTGATAGGTTTATCTAAATTCTAATAGCAACAGCCTGAAGGTCAGTTTTTAGATCAACAGTGCTGTGAACAACATTATAAATGGGTAGCTGTGAATTATAATAATACTTTGCTAGTGCTGGTACCAAGTCCGACTGCCCCGAGTTCCTAACGTTGTCTACGTTCGGCTTTTGTCTTGTTTGTGTTTTTCCTGTGTAGTTCCCTGACAGTTTGTGGCATGTGATTGTAATTTCAGCCATTGTGGATGTTTACTGTTATCTCCTGTTTTTACACTGGCTGATTCTTTAGTATCAAAGCATTGGTATCTGGAGTCGTGTCTCATGTGAAAAACCCAGGCTCTTGAGGGGCATCTTGTTAGTAATAACGTTTGTACATGACACCGTTACAGTGGGAAGCAAGTCCAGTGCTTGAGTGTAATAAGAACATGTTATAAATCAATACACGTGGTATTTTCATATATGATTGTCTAGCAGGAGATTAAACCGTTACATATATTTATTTTAACTACCGTCCGCTTTTTATTAATACCTGAACATTTCAAAAGCGTAAACTTTGTCCAACGTTCATTATTTTGATATTTATTTTAGCAATCATTAATCCTGTAGGTGATCGCTTTCCGGAGATTTTGTTCCAGCTAATGACATCACGTCGTGTTTAATTATCAAGTTCAAAAGAATTTCATATTAAAAGATTTTTATCTTTTGAATATTCTTACAAAAAATCACGGAATCGATTATATAAAGTTATATACAGCAAAACAATGAAACATTAGTATTTAATACACTTTTCACACTAGCCCAGACAAAATAAAATCTGGTTCTAAGCAAAGAGTTAATCAGTACGAGGGTAATTTATAAAAATAGTTATAATCAAAGACATCATGTTTGAATTTCTAACTAAGCCATCTTTTATTGACATTTAAGAAACAATGGTGGCATGCATTAAACATCTAAAGAAATATTATTTACCAGACTAGTAATACCATATTGTTCGCTATTTTTTTATGCACGCCATCACATTATCATTATTTATACGGATATTAATTCATATAAATTCCTTGCCACGCGATAATAAAAAAAAGAAATATAGTATGTAGTCTAGATGCGGGGTTTCTCGGTCGAGATACTAGCTTTCTTTCTCAAAACCCTTCATCCCGATCGGTATAATAGGTATCTCATTATCTTTCGAGATACAAATTTCTCACAGAATACCCTCTGTCATATCCTCATACCTGCATTCTGATATTTTATTTTAAAACTAAGGATTACTTTTCTCTTGCAACGTTCTGCCCTTAGTTTATTTTAGCTCTCGATTTACATTCTGTTGATTGCTAGTCAATTGTTCTAAATCTTCCAGCTTCATTAAAAAGTATAAAGATGAGGATTATTTACCATGCTAGAAATGGAGAACGCTTTAGCGTTATGTCGATGATTACTGAATTAAATGTTCAAATTTTGTTTCTGCGAATGGTTTGTTATAGCTGTAGGTCGCAAGACTATTATAGGCTAGTTGGTTTCATATTTTCATAGATTTAAGTTTATGGCAGATTGATTCTTTTCTGTGGCTGCAAAAAAGTAAGGATACAATAATTTCTCGTTTACCTAACAGTAGTCAGTACTTCGGTGCTGACCCGAAAACCGATACTATTTGAAATCTTGCAATATCTAAATTTTTGTAAATTTTGTTGAAAACTAAGGAGTATCTCCCTCTTGCAAAGCTCTGTCCTTAGCTGATTTTGGCTTAACATTTAGATCATATTGGTTATTTGTTCTCTCTCAGTTTTAAACATCTTTGAGTTTATGGTCTTCCAAACGTTTAGATTTTATCTGCACTGAAGAGACATAAGTTGTCGAAATGCGCATATGCAGAATTTAAATTCACAGTAACTTCGGTATTTAGTCATTTGTTACCACTGGGTCGATGCCACTGCTGGTGGACTGTTAGTCTCCGAGGGTATTCACCAGCCCAGTAGTCAGTACTTCGGTGCTGACCCGAAAACCGATACTATTTGGAATCTTACAATATCTAAATTTTTGTAAATTTTGTTGAAAACTAAAAAGTATCTCCCTCTTGCAAAGCTCTGTCCTTAGCTGATTTTGGCTTAAAATTTAGATCATATTGGTTATTTGTTCACTCTCAGTTTTTAAACATCTTTGAGTTTATGGTCTTCCAAACGTTTAGATTTTATCTGTACTAAAGAGACATAAGTTGTCGAAATGCGCATATGCAGAATTTAAATTCACAGTAACTTCGGTATTTAGTCATTTGTTACCACTGATTCGATGCCACTGCTGGTGGACTGTTAGTCCCCGAGGGTATTCACCAGCCCAGTAGTCAGTACTTCGGTGCTGACCCGAAAACCGATACTATTTGGAATCTTACAATATCTAAATTTTTGTAAATTTTGTTGAAAACTAAGGAGTATCTCCCTCTTGCAAAGCTCTGTCCTTAGCTGATTTTGGCTTAACATTTAGATGCCTTAGATCATATTGGTTATTTGTTCTCTCTCAGTTTTTAAACATTTTTGAGTTTATGGTCTTCCAAACGTTTAGATTTTATCTGCACTGAAGAGACATAAGTTGTCGAAATGCGCATATGCAGAATTTAAATTCACAGTAACTTCGGTATTTAGTCATTGGGTATTCACGAGATCAAAGATTACTGGAGTCACCGGGACTTGTTACGAAATAATGATAATGTAGTGTTATTGATTAACTAGTGTGTTATTGACTTAAATAAGCAAGAAACTGTCCTAACAATACCATAGCACTGACACGGCCAATACAGAAAATGTCAGCAAATATCGATTTTCTTTGTATTGGCCGTGTTCCGATCCGGGCCAATACAACGCTTTCGGAACGTCTCAAAGGTTTCCATTCAATGTGATGTAGAAATGCGAGAAAATCAATAACTGATCGTCTGGTGAAATGAATATTTTTGGGATTGCCAGAGTAGAAAATATGCCAGTTTAAACATTAACGGGTGTTTTTTTTACTTGAAAAGAGGAAATGGTCAATCACGTGAAATGAAATCTTCATAAAATTTCCTAGACTCATGTGGTGAAATCTTTGTTGTCTGTACGACCATGCGACAAAAGACAGTACCTCTATAATTTTAATGTTAAGTACCGGCTAAACGTCTGGGTAATGTTCATGGGTTGATCCAGAATTTTGACATTTTCAACTCTGCATGGACATTTGTCGGATGCCAACAGCCGATTTACAGAATTACAAATGACAGGATGCTGTAGATCAGGGGTTACAAGGTAATGTCTTTCTGATACCATATTGAAATGATAACATCAATTTTTTGAAAAACAGTAATGGGTAAAGCACTTATGTGCTCTAGAAAGAAGGGGGCTGGCTGTGCAGATAAACCTGCTTTAGTAAAATAGTCTACGTTTAAGATGTAACCGCCATATTCTCTTTAGATTTCTGATTGCAATATTCTCTATGTGAAATATTTGTTCACTGTCACATTTAATTTGTTTGTACTTTGTCTTTACCATCATCAAGACCTGTGCACAGATCATCTACATTGTAACTACATATGTACATTAGCACGTATCACCATGTGTCGAACTTTTACTATCCAACAATTTTTTTCTATTTTGATCTACATGTACATGTATAAACAATTGCATGGGAATGTTAGTGATGTTCCGATGATTCATTATGATCGATAATCGATCGATTTTCAATATGAAACCGATTAATCTATTACAAATTTCAATAATCGATAATCGAATCCTATTTAAATGTTGTGAAAAAATTAAATATATTTAGAGAAAAAATATTTTTCTGTCTAAAAATATAATACTTTTAAATCGTGGCTGAAGAATAGTAATATATTTCTTTGACAGAAGTATAGTTCTCTTAATATAGCATATTGTTCTCAAAATATTCCACTGTTGTATGCCTCATGTAAACGGAATAAATGAACATTACACCATATTACCATTGATTACTACTTATCAATACATGTTATTGATATATTCAAATGTACAGAGAAACTAATATGCACGCAGTACAAAAATTAAGTAATACAAGCACAGCAAACACAGTTACAACCATACCGTATAAGCTTTCTATTGGACCAATAACAAATACCAAATACACCCACGATAGCAAAACATAAAAGCACATCAAAGCATACACATTACATAGATTTAAACACAAAACACTTTAAAAAAGCACATATTAAAACATATAAAGCATACAGTAAATTAGATATTTATTAACAATAAATTATACAACCATACCGTATAAGCTTTCTTTAGATTCCAATTTTAATCGATACATGTAATTGAATTGGAAGGATGCATCCGGTTATTCCGATTAATCGATTAATTTTTTTTTATCCTGTTCCCAACACTAATGTTAGTTAATCAATAAAGATATTATTACGTGTTTATTTGTGTATTGGCCTTGTGATTGGTCTTCGGACGCCTGAATTGGCCTTCGGCTACGCCTCAAGCCAATACAGCCATCCTTGGACCAATAACAAATACCAAATACACCCACGATAGCAAAACATAAAATCACATCAAAGCATACACATTACATAGATTTAAACACAAAACACTTCAAACAAAAGCACACAGTAAATTAGATATTTATTAACAAAATCTGCTAGCCCCCCCCCCGAATCAAATGGTCGTCCCCTTAAGTTCTTCAACCAAATGGCGGCAATATCATGAACAGAACATAATTCCATGTGAATAATCTTATTTCAATAGGGCAGGAATCTAGTTATCCTTCTTACCGGTATTTTTGGGAAATCGTTCCCGCCTTCAATTACACGAGAGTTCCTGTCTCGAAAGTCCCGTATTGATTTTACTAATGGGCATTTTCGAAAACTCATTTGCCCCTCTTCGATTTCGGCTTTTAGATACAGGTTAGGGACCGACCATTTAATCCGAAAGGGGGGTTATGGTTTTTTCCTGGACAGAAAATTTTTTTCACGCCTCGCGCGAAAAAAAATATTTTTTTCACGTGTATCAACAAAATATTTTTTTTCAAAATTAACATTATTTTTTAGGCAGGAAGCCTTCTTCAGAAAATTTTTTTTCATCATTTTGGCAGCCAAAATATTCTTTTCACATAGAATCAGATCCAAAATATTTTTTTGGAAAAAAACCATAGTCCCCCCCCCCAAGTTAAATGGTCGGTCCCTTATCCAGCCAACATCTGATCTAATGCTGTGCACGATTTCACACCTCTCCTTCTGAACAGTTAATTATACTGTTCATATTTGGGTAACATATATACTAACGTTATTATAACATAGCTTATTAGAAAGGTTTTAAGTTATGTCTAGTAAGTCACCTCGTGTCATCGTAATGATAACTGGAAGCAAAGGTTGTTCGTACATCCACTTGACAGGAGAGTTACAATTCAGAAAACGATAACAACACTTTAGGGAAAGGGCTATGCAAGTCACTAGATACAACTTTTATTATTAGAGGCACAGACAGGAAACATATTTTTGAGCAGATTTGTACACAATAAATATGCAGGTACTAAAATTGCCGGAGGGGACTTTATGTTTGCCGTCAGTCCGTCACACTCAATTTTCCAGCCTTTTTTCCCATACTATAAGAGATATTTTATGTAAGTCTACCACCATGAGTTACAGTTGAGTTCCGGTTCATTGGTTTTTGACTGAGAAAATTTTGGTAAAATATAGGTTTTGTGGACTTTTTTTTCTAAACCATTCCAGGTATGAAGCTAATATTTGTTTTGTGAGTTTATTCAAACTGCGATACATCTCACATTAATTTGCGAAACATTACATTTTCTTAATCACAAAGCACTATATTGGTCTTAAATTTCATTCCGATTAAATTATGTATGTAACTGATTGTACTCTAGCGAAATTGAATGTACATCAAGGTTTCACCGAGTCGTGATCGGGATTTCATCATTTAAGTTTTAAAAATGCACTAAAGTCATTAATAGGCTTATAGAACATTTGTATTTCTATAAATACTTTATTAATATGGGTTTGTTCGAAGCACCCTTCATTTTGAGTGTTTTATTCAGCCTGGGGCTAATAGTTATATGATTATATAAGCCCCATGGAGATTCCGCGAGAAGTGTGATTATTAATTTTGAGGGAGAATGGATTGTAGGATTTAAAATTTTTAAATTTCAAAGCGAAAAAAATAAAAAGAAAATGATGGCATTGGATAAAGAAATATATTTCAAAGTTCCTTCGAATGAAGGAGCTTAAGCCTGATGACCGTTTGGTCCCCTAACACAGGCAGAAAAATATTGTAATGGTCAACAAATTTTGGTTAATATAATAACAAATCAATTGCTGTGAACAATATGTCAAATATGGCTCAAACTTTTTGGCTTTGTTAAAAGTTGCAATGAAAAATCATGACCCTCAATGGTTATATGAGTTGATTTACTTAATGCTTGCAAATTTCATAGCTATGGGAAAATATTGATGAAATATTCTGACCATATGTTATTTGTAAGTTGGTTGGGTCATAAAATGGCATTCTGACCTTATTCTGACATATTTCATGAGTGTGGAAATAGTTGCGATATTTTTGGATATCTGTGGTCAGGTTGGGTCATTGAATATTAATAATTATTAATCGCAAGAACTATTAAGAACTATTTGCGGTCAGGATTGGTCATAAAATTGTCATTTCGACTATAAAACCTTATGCTTACAGATTTATTCTGACAATTTAGGTTCTCTATGGGTTCATGCGGTTGGTTGGTAATTAAGTCCTTAGCTATTCCTAAAAACAGCAACAACCATATAGCCCAGTTGATGTGTTTCTATCTACTGGTGTTTACAAGTGCATACATTTTGCGACTTATTGAAAATAAAGTTGTGTCTCAATATTAAAAATTAATTTACTGCAAAACTTTATTTATCCCACTAACCCCGTCAACTTCTGATTACTTCTTATCTCGTCAGCTTATACTTATTGGTTTGTCATTTGAATACTTTAAACAGCCGAATAAATTATTTGGTTCCTATAATCATATACTAACGTTAAATTCTATATAAAAATCACATTTTTAAATATTTCCGTCGTATAGCGCATACTTTAAAATCTCATAAACCCCTCGTGTGAAATCTGAAAGTATATGACAGAAACCGGAAACGGAACTTGCAGTTTCCATAGGCTTTAAAATCCCATACGACACCGTACGACACCGTTCTAGATATTGAGCTGATATTTGCTATGTGAAGCTACCACGATGAGTTACAGATCAAATTCTAGTTTGGTTCCGGTTCATTGATTTTGGACGGAGTTATGGGGTTTGACTTAGAACATTTTGGTAAGATATAGGTTTTCCGGACTATTTTTTCTAAACCGTTCCAGATATTTAGCTGATATTTGCTATGTTAGTCTACCACTATGAGTTACAGATCAAGTTGTAGTTTGTTTCCGGACCATTGATTTTTGACGGAGTTAATGGCCTTTAACCTGGAAATTTTTGGTAAAATATAGGCTTTCCGGACTTTTTTTCTAAACCGTTCCAGATATTAAGCTAATATTTGCTATGTGAGTCTACCACTATAAGTTACAGATCAAGTTCGGGTTTGCTTTCATTCCATTAACATTTGACGGAGTTATGGGCCTCAGACTTAGAAAAAGTTTGGTAAAATATAGGTTTTCCGAACTTTTTATCTAAACCATTTCAGATATAAAGCTGATATTTGCATTGTTAGACAACCACTATGGGTTACAGATTAAGTTTGAGTATGGGTTGGGTCCATTGATTTTTTATGGAGTTATGGGCCTTGGGCTCGGAAAGCTTTTCTTCTTTAACTATTACTGCTGGTATAACAAAGATCTATTTCACCGATTGGGGACTTCTGTATTGCCGTGCAATACGATCAACAATTGTTTCTAAATAAAGCTGGTTTAAAGTCTCTCTTCTTGTCCTGTGTTTTTCATATTATTTCGATTTTCCTCTTCCACTCTTGTGCATGACTTTCCTAGTCTACATCGGTACCATCCTCTGTTTTTAGTTTAGATTCATCTTAAACCCAATGCTGCATAAAAATTCCAGGTCTTCATCATTTAATCATTCGTGTTTGTTTTTCCTGTCAATTTGGTGGTATTTGTCAAACAATCGTGTAAACATGATACTTTGACAAAGTTTTTGATAGAAAACTTTCATCTTGCAAACAGGCCTTTAAAACCGTTACGGTTCTCTCTACTTTCATTTTTGTCAACTTCTACCCATATGGTGAAATGATGATCATTTTAAATGCTTATTCATTATATTTAAATTAGAAAAAGAGCCACATGACTTTTCATTATATTGACCAACGCCGACTTCGTCAATAAGCTTTTATTGCTAAAATAAGTAATATTTGGTCTAACTCGTTATTTTATTCGTTTTAAAAATCACCTTGACACTTCCTTATGACGTTCTCAATGTCAAAACAAAATGAAAATCGAGAATTTTAATAGAAAACGCTCGTTTTATAAATTAATTCATCTTGAAATTGGTACATGTAGTTTCCGTGGAAAGTTAGAGTTTACGAGTTTACAAAGTACATAATTAAGGTTTGTTGAAGCATTATATTTGACATCCAAAGTTTCGTTGTCTTACCATGTATCTGGTTTTTGTAATGACTTTGTACTTAAACTTTGGAATGAAGCTGTAGAAGTTGGCGTTTTTCAGACATTTTGACAAAATATTTTTGGTGGAATGTTAAAAAGGACTCACGCTTCGGATTTTCATGTGGCTTGTGAACTTCGGAATTATCTCCTACGTCAATCTGATATTATTCGTTTGACAGCATATGAAATTTCCTATTAAAGTTTAACCTTGTATTTGATCTGCAACTGATTGCTATTTTTCAAAATTTTCCCTATCAAATACAATGGAATTCCGGTACCCGTATTTGAATCCGCAATAAAATATGCAAATGAGCAAAATTACACAGATTTCTCCATATGCCAGCTTTACTGCTTATTTAATTATTTAACGTCAGTGTGCCTTTGGTACACAATGATACACATTCAAGTTAAGTTTTACTTTACCAATTTTTTTAGCCCTACATGTATTGATCGCGTTCTATTTTAAGTTCGTGCTGTGTTTGTCATATTAGGGCTTACATCCCAGCTCCTTCGTTCTAATTGGGGTGTTCTGAGTCGGACCACTCCACCAATCTCGCCCTAATTAGAACAATGGATATTTTAACCCTTTTTTTGTCAAGGCCAGATTTTGAGAACTGTTTCGTTTTGGACTTAGTAAAATTTTACAATTTACTATCCATAATTTTTTTTAAAGAAAGATTTTAAAATGTAAAAAGGCATTGTCCATAGTGCGATTCGAATCAGGGTCGTTTCGTTTACTAGGCTTCTACCTTATCTACTACACCGCGAATTCGCTGGACTTTTGGTGTCGTATATAAAAAATCGTTGTGGGGCACAATTAGGATATATGTTATTATTATAATATAGAATATTTATTTCATGACATTATAAGTGTGGAAATAATTTTTAAGAATGTATATCGGCTTTCCCTTGCATAATTAATTAGCTGGTATGTAAATTAGTTATCACACTCGGACGTGGTGTGTCTGTATAAGCTCAAAACTCACGCCGTCGGGGTGATCTTATACAGACACACCACGTCCTCGTGTGATAACTATTACAGATTTTATCATATTATTTAATAATAGCTTCAACTTACCTATTTAGTGAGTTGAAGCTCTTATTATTATTTCGTAACAAGCCCCCATGTTGGAGTCGGAAATTGATCTTTTTTTTTTTTTCGGGACCCGTTCGCTAGTGCGACGGTCCACAAATCCAACGGTTCGGTAGTCTAGCAGTTCGATAGTCCGAAAATTTAATAGATCATACCAGTTCATATGTTTTTCTGTCATATTAATGTTTTTCTGTAAATTCTAAAACCGAAGGATTAACTCCCAACATCGTAGTTATTTGATATAACTGATTATTCGGATTTCGTTTGGTTTTATGCATTTTAACAGTTTTGGAAATTATGGATTTCCTTTGTTTGGTTTCTAGTGCTGCTGATGAGGAATAAGTTTCCGAAATGGCCATACAGCTCATTAAAATTATTGCAGTTGGAGGTAACATATGTGTTATGGTCTCATGTTCATTTACTCCATATCCTTTCGTAAAATATTTAATACAGGAGTTTGTCTTTTATTGCAGTATGGAGTTGGTAAAACAATTCCCCGTGGTAGAGATGTATGCTCTTTATTTTTCTTAGATATTGTGTACTTGTACATGAGATAATATCTCATGTGTACACTTTGTTCAGTTACTATTATCTAAAGTTTATGTAGATTCTAAAACCGAAGGATTAACTCCCAACATCGTAGTTTGTCCTGAGCTATATTTGATATTACTGATTATTCGGATTTCGTTTGGTTTTATGCATTTTAACAGTTTTGGAAATTATGGATTTCCTTTGTTTGGGTTCTAGTGCTGCTGATGAGGAATAAGTTTCCGAAATGGCCATTCAGCTCATTAAAATTATTGCAGTTGGAGGTAACATGTGTGTTATAGTCTCATGTTCATTTACTCCATATCCTTTCGTAAAATATTTAATACAGGAGTTTGTCTTTTATTGCAGTGGGGAGTTGGTAAAACAATTCCCCGTGGTAGAGATGTATGCTCTTTATTTTTCTTAGATATGGTGTACTTGTACATGAGATAATATCTCATGTGTACACTTTGTTCAGTTACTATTATCTAAAGTTTATGTAAATTCTAAGACCGAATGATTAACTCCCAACATCGTAGTTTTGTCCTGAGCTATATTTGATATTACTGATTATTCGGATTTCGTTTGGTTTTATGCATTTTAACAGTTTTGGAAATTATGGATTTCCTTTGTTTGGGTTCTAATGCTGCTGATGAGGAATAAGTTTCCAAAATGGCCATACAGCTCATTAAAATTATTGCAGTTGGAGGTAACATATGTGTTATGGTCTCATGTCCATTTACTCCATATCCTTTCGTAAAATATTTAATACAGGAGTTTGTCTTTTATTGCAGTGTGGAGTTGGTAAAACAATTCCCCGTGGTAGAGATGTATGCTCTTTATTTTTCTTAGATATGGTGTACTTGTACATGAGATAATATCTCGTGTGTACACTTTGTTCAGTTACTATAATCTAAAGTTTATGTAAATTCTAAAACCGAAGGATTAACTCCCAACATCGTAGTTTTGTCCTGAGCTATATTTGATATTACTGATTATTCGGATTTCGTTTGGTTTTATGCATTTTAACAGTTTTGGAAATTATGGATTTCCTTTGTTTGGGTTCTAGTGCTGCTGATGAGGAATAAGTTTCCGAAATGGCCATGCAGTTCATTAAAATTATTGCAGTTGGAGGTAACATATGTGTTATGGTCTCATGTTCATTTACTCCATATCCTTTCGTAAAATACCATAAAACACGGCATCACTCAAATAATTAAAATATTCAATTTGTGTTGGAACCCTGTTATTTTCATTAATGGACACATTTTCCATGTTTGATTACGATATCAAAATGTTGCTGAAACCCAAAACAAATACGTTGAATTATGGTTCATTTTCTACAATAGGACCAAAGGGTTCCTGATAAATTAATGTATGGTACAGGTGTCTAAATTTGAAAATTAAAGCTGTAAGTTGTTATATGCAGAACTTATTGTCCAGCCTGAACGTTCCGAATCACTTTGAACTAAGTTTTTTCGATGCTTGGCTATATAGACACGAAAACTGACGAACACCATTTGACCTGTATATAAATCAGAAGTAATGATACAGACGTTTCGTATTTCAGTACACTTAAACTTGAATTATGATGATCCTAGTCCATGTACCTTCAAATTTTAGAAATCGTGGTGATTAAACTTTATATATAGATTCACATACTTACGAATCTCAGTCTGTGGAATAATTTCTAGAAATATGGTATGAAGGGGTCAGAAATGTTTCGTTGATAAGCAAGCATTATTTGATTAAAAAAAACGGTGAACGAGGAATTTAAATCTATGTTAACAGTTACAAAACAACGCCATTTTTTTATGATTAACAGCAAACAACGATTTTTATTTCTCTTTAGTATTACAAACAAAACAAAATCACTGAACAGAAAACAACAAATGGTTATAAAACACTAAACAATTACTCATTTAACACTTTAACATCCAGCTGTAAATGCCTAAAACACATTAACAAAAAAAGTCCCCCTCCCTTTGTTTTGAAAAGGGCATCCCGTAATTCTAAGTAAAAGTTCTCTTTGAAAGTTTTTGGAGTATATTTGTCGCTTTACGCATGTTTGGTAGTATAAAATTTATACATTCGCAATTCATGGGATAAATAAAAATATGGATGTAGCGTTACTCGTAATCTAGCGTTCGATTTCCGCCCAAACCCATGCTAGGGTCCATCTTGCATTTACTACTAGCAGAACTCATTGGTGAATGCCTCATGGCGACTTTCAAGATAAAGAATCGCTATCAAAGCGTTTATCAATTGCTTTGTTTTTACCATGTAGTACAGATGTTGTCTTAATTGCTTTACTCAATATCCTTTCAATGTGTTTTTATGTCTGGAGTTTGTCTTTTCAGCAGTGTGGAGTTCGTTAGCAAGATTCCTCGCATGAAACAATGGCAGTAGAATACCGAAGGAACAAGGGAAGTGAAGACTACAAAAATCGATTCCGAAGACATGGCAAAAACGGCAACAGAGAAAAACAAAGACAAAACAAGGACGTGAGACAGCTACAAGCACGGAAATAAAAAGACGACATTAAAAACTAAGGCACTCATAATGTGAACTCCCATGAAAACCGGGAGTGACATCAGGTGCGCCGGAAGGGTAAGGGTAAGCA
Organism: Modiolus philippinarum; assembly: GCA_002080025.1. Classification (NCBI taxonomy): domain Eukaryota; kingdom Metazoa; phylum Mollusca; class Bivalvia; order Mytilida; family Modiolidae; genus Modiolus; species Modiolus philippinarum. The sequence continues at coordinate 283,106 of MJUU01016226.1, read as the reverse complement.
TGTCCTGCTCCGCTAACGACACCCGTCACACTATCAGTGAGGCATACATTTCTTGAAAGATCTGTTTGGTTGCGGATTGATTAATGCCATTTTCTTACCCTTAGACAAAACCAATTGAAATCCATGGTACATGCTACTTCTCTAACCCTCAAACAGTACCATGGTAAAATTTTGAAAAGCTTTGGTAAATCTTTATAGTATTCAAACAATCACAAGGACAAATCGATAGCACAAAAATCACTGACGAAGACAAAACTAAAATTGTACAGTATGATATACAAGACAACACGAAAAACTAAAATACTGACAATGTGAACTCCCATAAAAATCGGGAGCGACATCAGGTGCTCCGGATGGGTAAGCATGTCCTGCTCCGCTAGTGGCACCCGTCACACTATCGGTGAGTCAATCCAGGGTTGAGTCAAAACCTTTTATGTCAAATCCTTGAAGACGTGAACTCTAGCTGAAAATGTCCGTTTTCATTTGGGACACAGAAACGCCACATCTGCCAATGATATCATGGTGACGGCCATAGATTTCTGAAGGGATGAAAGCAACAAAGGCTGAACAAATCCCTGATCAAGCAACTTTTGGGACAGTGCTTTTCCTCTATTCAAAAAATTGCTGTATAAACTACATGCGCGACAGCAATGAATCAACTGTGAAATGCACGCTCCATAGGCCGGAGAGGCAGGTACACTGCCCTCAGAAAGGGAAAATTCACAATTGGGAAGTTAAAATCATCACGTTTGTCATATTGCTTAGATTTCAAACGTCCATTTTCATCAATGTATATAAACAGATCTAAGTACGAAGCTGAAGCAGGTGTGTCAGAAGTCTCTTTAATCTCAAGCTCATTTGGGATAGATCTGCTGTAAATATTCCTTGAATTTTGGATTTTTAAGAGAAAGTACATCGTCTATATAGCGGAAGCTGAAATTAAAGGGCTAAATGTTTTTGTTTTTTCTGTGTTAGCCCTTGTAAAAACTTGGCCCCATACGAGAAAAGAAAGAGATCGGCTAAAAGCGGCGCGCATTTAGTTCCCGAAAACGCGACCTCCAAATTCGACAAAAATATTATCTATCAAAAATTCCAACATTTTGCAGAATTTAAATTCACAGTAACTTCGGAATTTAGTCATTTCTTACCACTGGGTCGATGCCACTGCTGGTGGACTGTTAGTCCCCGAGGGTATTCACCAGCCCGGTAGTCAGTACTTCGGTGCTGACCCGAAAGCTGATTCTATTTGGAACCTTACAATATCTAAATTCTTGTAAATTTTGTTGAAAACTAAGGAAAATCTCCCTCATGCAAAGCTCTGTCCTTAGCTGATTTTGGCTTTTAATTTAGATCATATTGGTTAATTGCTCTCTATCAGTTTTTAAACATCTTTGAGTTTATGGTCTTCCAAATGTTTTGATTTTATCTGCACTGAAGAATGATAAGTTGTCGAAATGCGCATATGCAGAATTTAAATTCACAGTAACTTCGGAATTTAGTCATTTGATCACGTGGCCCTCCGTGCACCTCCCGCTTGACCCAGCGTGATTCCTTACAAAACACGCCCCGACCCTCCCCACAACCAAGCAAGTGCATCCGCCCTCAGCGCAGAAACACTGATGCATCAAACCAGAAACCATTGTTTTCAATTTATTGTGCGGCACAAAGAGTAGAAAAACCAAAAGTCTGCATGCTGTGGCAACGGGCAAGACGATCCCTAGAATTCCCTAGAATGAATGATTAATACTCTCTGTTTTTAACACAACCTCTCATATGGATATACTATCATATTTTAGTATTTTATATTATTTTATTATTTTTTGTAATTTCCACTGACCAACCGATTATAGTGCCCACATCTCATGATTGTTTATGCCAAGTTTTCTTTCGTTTGACTCGATGAGTGCCATGTGGTTGTTTATATGCTGCTATTGTCTTCTGTTATTCCTTTTGTCGGGCAATGGATTACAGCGATTGTAAGAACATTTTGTCAGCTACTTTTGCTTGTTCCCACAACCATTGGATAAATACAGACATGGATGTAGTGGTGCTCGATATCTAGCGATCAATTCCGCTCTAACCGATGCTAGTGGCCTCCTGAAGTTATAAGGTATGAGTAGAGCTCATTGTTGAAGGCCTCATGGTGACTTTCAAAAAGTAAAAGAGTTGTTACATTGCGAAATGTTTACAATGCAGTTGTAGACACTTTGTCTCGTGTGCACATATATTTTCCTTTTTTTCCCAAACAAAATATTAAATATACCCGACATACTTTATCAAGTCGATATCATAGAATTAAAATATATAATAAGGGTTTTATATACCAGACGAACTTCATTTCGCCAATATTTATCATCAAAAACATTAGATTAAAGAAATAATTTATTTAGCCGACATTTTAAATTTAGTCTATATTTACTAAATCATAAGGGAATTAATATACCCTGTACATTTGATTTAGTTGACACTAACTAAATATAAAATAAAATAAAAGACCTCATTTGTTCATTTACGGTGCAGTTTGGGGTCTGTTAAAAAAATCCCCGTGCATGAGGTGTACGCTTCCTTTATTTTGTCAGTTACGGTTTACTTGTTCATGTGCGAGTTTGCTTTTTTTTTCTTTCATGGATGCACTATCCTTGGGTGCGTTCAGAACTTCTCCGCTGGAGAGTTTCTATGTTGAGGCTATTGAACCATCCCTAGAGGACAGACGTCTCAAACTTGGATTACAATACGCTTCTAATCTAAAAGCATATCCTTCAAATCCTGCCCACAACTGTTTTCAAACCACTTTACAAGACGGTATATGATAAACGGCCAAATGTTATTAAACCTTTTGGACTTCGTATCCAACCACACTTGGAATCTGCCAATGTACAATTGGACGAAATAGCACCTATTCAAACTCCAAAAAAGCCTCCATGGCTGAAACCCAAAACGAGCATTTAATTTCGAACTACGAAAATATAAAAAAAATCTGACACTAATCCTCTGTTTATGTAGCAAGAATTTGCAAGAATTTAATCTGAACACCCCGAATGCTTGCCTATATTCACAGATGGATCTAAGGATAGAGACAGGATGGCCTGTGCAGCTGTCTTCGCAGAGCTAGCAGCAACTCTCCGACTACCCTCCTGAAGTTCCATATTTACTGCTGAAGCCAACGCGATTTACTTAGCGTTCAAATTTATTGCTTCATCGCGAAAAAGTAAGTTCTTAGTTTGTTCTGATTCTCTCTCATGCCTATTGGCAATTGAAAGTCGAAAGACAAAACATCCAGTTATTCTTAAGGTCGTCGAGTTCTACAAGTCACTTGTTTGTATAGGTAAAGAAGTCATTTACACTTGGATCCCTAGTCATGTAGGGATCTATGGAAACACAGTTGTTGACCAGGAGGCAAAGGATGCATTAGATGATGAAGTGGCGGATTGTTCAGTGCCTTACACGGACATGAAGCCTCTAATAAGTAAATACATCCAAAAGATATGACAGATGGGACTTGCAAATAAATTGCACCGAATACAATCAGAAGTTGGTAAACTTGTTAGTTCCTCTGGAAAAAATCGGAAGGAGCAAGTTGTTTTGACAAGGTGTCGAATAGGGCATACAAGAACAACTCATGGTTACATTCTAAATGGTGAAGACCGACCTGAGTGTATTCCATGCAATTGTGCTTACACAATACAGCATGTTTTACTTGACTGTGTTGATGTTGCCGACATACGTCGCACATTTTTTACAGCCGATTCTCTTAAAGAATTATTTACAAACGTCGCAGGGGACAAAGTTGTTCAATTTTTAAAAGCTGTAAATATATATAGTAAAATATAAGTTAATATTATCCAAGTTTTAAATTTCATTAAATCTGATCATTTTATCTTAAACTGTTTAGCGTACGATTTTATCTTTTATATATAGAGAAGTTGTTTTATCTGTACATAGCAATACGTTTTATATGATTGTTTTAGTTATATATTCATAATATCATCAACAGTTCACACCACGATATAGCTGAAATATTGCTGAAGTTGGCGTTAAACAACAATCAATCAATCAAAATTTTACATTTTGCTTTCTTTTTTTGTAAAAATAAACCATTTTTCTGGCCATCTGTAGAACAGCTGAGAAATTTGCACCAAAACGGAGAATTTCTCCATATCGGAAGACTCCAAATCGAAATATTTTTACCGGACATTTTAAAGGTGCAAGAATTCAAAGTTGTATTTAGATTCTTAAAAAAAGCTATTGTCTCATATGTTCTAAGCGCTGACTTGCGGGTTTGACACCTTAAAAGTACTTTATTTTCCATTAGAATTGTTGAAAATTTCAATGAACTCATCGCAATGATTCTTATACACCCGTCTTATGAGGACGTATTATGGTATACCGATTGTCCGTCCGTGTCATAATTTGCACTCTAACTTTACCCATTTAGCTAATTCAGTCAAACTTTCCAGAGGTATTTGGTATGATTGCTTGTATTCTTTTTCGTGAAATGTGAAATTTCGATCGTTCTTGCATGAGTTACGGGACTTTATTCGTCAATTTTAAGGCAATATGAAAAAGAAAGGAAATGGGGTAAATGTCAAGAAGACAACATCGCATATCCAGGTTAAAAATGACAAAAAAACAAAACATCTAGGGGTCACCATATAGTAAGCCCTAAATGGCCCGAAAAGGTAAAAAAGTGAATAAATCAATGGAAACAAACCACATCCAACAACCCAAATATCAAGAAACCAAAACCTTACAAAAAGACAAGGACAAGCCAATGACCAACACATTCCCGACCCGGGACAGGCGCAAAAACTGCGGTGGGGCCAAACCCGCCCTCCTGGACCCAAAACCCTCCCCCACGTGCGGCGAATGGCCAAAAACAAGCACAAAAAGACCCACAGTAAAAATCAAACCAGAAAAAAGTCCAACTCATCAAGACGAGCACCCCCACAACGAAGTACACAAAACATGAAGACAATACACACAGGCACCGTCCGGACAAACGCCCGCAGCCACTGACAGCCAGCAAAGGACACAACCCCCGCCGACCATGACACCAAGCCCTCCTACACACGAAATCCCAACCGAAACACCTCCAAACAGATCCGGCACAACAACATCATCAAACACGAAAGAAGAACACGACACTGCGCAACGCCAAACACTGCCAACATGAAAAACTGTCCAAACCCAAATGTTTTACATGTCGAGCACACACTTCACAACCCCATGACCAATTCACTTGAAACTTTGTAGAAGTATTGGGTATGATGACTTCACGATCTGTGTACTTTTGCGTGAAATTTCGATTTTTCTTGCAAGAATTGTGGGACTTTATTCGTCATTTTTAGGACAATTTTCACATGTCGCGCTCTAACTTGACAACTGTTTGGTCAATTCTCTTCACACTTTGTAAAGGTATTTGCTATGATGGCCTCACAATCTGTAAACTTTTTTTTATGAAAATGTGGACTTCTCTTGCAAAAGTTATATGACTTTTATTTGTCAAATTTATGGCAATTATTTACATGTCGCACTCTAACTGATAAGTACTTTGATCAGCTCACTTCAAACTTTGTAGATTGATTTCTTAAAGAGATATCAAGCTTAATCAGGCAGTTATAGGTGCTTCTGAATTGAGAACCCCTTACCTAAAACAACGGCAGTAGAAAATCGAAACAACAAGAGAAGCGATGACCACAAAAATCGAAGTTTAAAGACATGGCAAAAATGGCAAGACAAAACAAGGACTTGAGACAGCTACAATGCACCGAAATAAAAAAAAATAACATGAAGAACTAAGGCAATCATAGTGTGAATTTCCATGAAAACCGGGAGTGACATCAGGTGCTCCGGAAGGGTGAGCATGTCCTGCTTCGCTAGCGGCACCCCTCACTCTATTGGGTAAATCACTTAGTTTTGAAGGGGTAACGACGGGCGTATCATGCAACTTGGCGCAGCTGCTTATTGAGTTAAAATTTGGATGTTTAGACATATCTGTCAACTATTTCTATTAAAGTTTACAAAATTAAAATAGCTAAAATTGAGGTAACTGAAGGAAAAATCTGAAGAAAATCCTGACAAAAAAGAGCATCTAATAAAGTTGACAATTTATATCCCAAAACCTAAAATTAATGTTCTGGGACCAAGAAAATTTATAATGAACTATGTAAATTCGAGAAAAAAATTAATTAAAAAAAACAAACTTAAATTTTAATTCAATTTAAATTTAAAGTTAAAATTTCAATTTTAAAAAATGATCAAATAAAAATATTTTCCAGGTAATTTTAATTATAAATTGTGTCCAGAACATAATCATCATCTTGCTTCAAGACATATCTTATATGCAAGGTGTAGTACCTTGTTGAAATTGTATTCACAGTGGGGTACTATATATGGCTATTACTAAGATTATATTTTGACATAAACATATTTTCTTGTCTTCTAAAATTGTCTTTAATCATACCCCAAGAATTGGGTTGGGAAGCTTTGACTGAGAGACGAAAACGAAGAAGATTTCAAATGTTCTACAATATTCAACATAATAATGCGTTATCGTATTTGTGTAATTTGGTACCACCTAAAATTCAGAGTACATCTATATATCCTTTGCGTAATGGGGATGACATTATTTAACCCTTTTGTAGATAGGCCTGTACTTCTTATTCATATATCCCGTTTACTATACGTGAGTGGAATAAATTAGAACCATCTATTCGAAACGCGGATTCTATTTCAAAGTTTAAACAAGAATTAAGGAGCAGAACGTTATTAGTTTAGTTCCCAAATATTTTGAAACGAGCCCCCGTAAATTAAATATCATATTAACACAGCTTCGATGTTTTGCTTTCTTTCTTAACTACGACCTATATAAAGTCAACATAATTTCGAATCCATCATGTAGATGTGGAGCTGATCATGAGGACTCATACCATTATTTTTTGAGTGTCCAATATATACTCAAATACGAAATACATTAATTCAAAGTTGTCATTGGCTACCAAGTGATTTGGTTATAGATCTTCAACTTTTAACTTGTGGTAATCAAATCCTTTCAAACGAACAAAATGAAAAAAAATTCAAGATCGTGTATGAATATATAAAAAAGTCGGAAAGATTTATGACTGTTTAGATATTTATATGTTGACCAACTGAACACCACACACATACAAACAATTTAAATTATAAATTGTCCTTTGAAAATATTGTATTAGTTAATATTTGATTTGTTTATTTTTAAGCATTTAAATCATACATATGAAAAATCCCCAAAAAGTTGTGAAAAAGTAGCATTTGATGTAATATTAGATTGCATAAATTCTACTGAAAAACAAAATGTATTAAGCATGAAAAATAAAACCGAATATATTAATGAAAACATTTATTATGAAAACAGTTGTTGTTTCTTCCAATCTGGAGCAGTTTATCTAAACAGGCAAGTGTTTACATATTGTTGTCACGCCCATGTCCTGGAAAATTGACCTAAGTCAGTTTGTTTACAATTACGAAAACACAAGTGGAAAAAGTTTGACTATTTTTCCATTCCGCCTGTCTTTTAAAGATTTCCGGGATACGATAAAGTTTTTTAGCTTTTATCACAAACGATGCGACTGTGTGTATTGTGAACTTAATACTAGGCAATCAACGAATTTTCACGAGTGATCCTTTTTCAGATGTACTGGAAATTAACCTTCATTGTCCAGTCTATAATAACAATCAATACTTAATCGCTTTCAAAAGTGCACAATTCTAAGCAATAAGGTGTTAATTGAAGTTCGTATCCATGTATGGTGTTCCATATATTTACCGAAAATTTTTCTCCGTCAAAGACGGCATGTCAGTCAGGTGAGGTTGTTAAGGTTAAAGGCCCCTTTTTTAGTTCAATGTTAAACCTATGGAAATTTTATGTAAAATCCCTAGCCTTAACGGCTTGTTGGTTTTTCACCAAACTTTGTTTGCAGATAGCTGTTTCATTTATGCATACAAAGCTACCATTCGTTGCAAGTTTTATCAACAAACGAATGAGTTATTTATGATAATCAATATAAAAAACGGCAAATCATTCGAGCAGACCGCATTTTTGTCCCAGAAAACATCCAACTACCACAAATTTTTCAAGATTTTTTCTGCAAAATCACTAAATTTGTTGATACCGGCATAAAATGATGGTAGCTTTGCATGGGCAATTGTCTCAATAATTTGCAGATAAATTTTTGGAATAAATCAACAAGCCGTTAAGGCTGGGGGTTTTACACAAAATTCCCATAGGTTTAACACTGAACTGAAAAGGGGACCTTTAACCTTAATAGGCCAGCATCAACATGATCAAAGTATTCAGATCCATAATTTCACTTCTTCAGAGCCAGGTATCTATTTGTTGTGGTTGTCCACCAGCTGGGGAAATTGGTGCTTTTGTCGGGCAACGGATGACAGTGATTTTAAGAACACTTTGCCAGTTTACTTAATGTTTGTTCACAATTCCGCATCTATGGCCAGAATAAACATGGATGTAGCATTGCTCGACATCTAGCAATGAATTCCGCTCAAACCCGTGCTAGGGGCCGTCTTGAACTTACTATGAGGTATGGGCAAAGCTCATTGTTCATGGCCTCATGGTGACTTCAAGATGAAGAACAACAAAAAAAGCGTTGTTCCATTGCTTTTTACCATGTATTTATAGAGATTTTGTCTCATGTGCATTTACTCCATATCCCTTCATTGCTTATGAAAAATACCATGTTTTTCGAGATGAAGTACGATCCACACAAAAGTCCAGGAAGTATGCCTTTCATTAAGAGATATACCGAATCACAAAAACTGGGCCTAATATCCTTAATATATAAAAAAAATGATCCTTATAACTTGGATAATTATCGGCCAATAACATTGCTAAATGTAGACGCAAAAATAATATATTGTTAAGCCGAAAGAATAAAGCCAATTCTACATAAAATAATTAGTTCTGACCAGAATGGCTATATTAAAACAAGGCATATTGGTTTTAATATTAGGCAGATACAGGATATAATTGATTATTCTGAGAGATTCAATGTAGATGGATCTATATTATTTTTAGATTTTTCCAAAGCTTATGATTCATTAGAATGGGAATTTATGTATCAAACACTGACAAAATTTGGTTTTCCTAGTTCATTTATGAATTGGATTCATACCCTTTATTCAAACATTAAGGTTGTATCATTAATAATGGATGGATATCCCAACCCTTCTCAATAAGACGTGGATTCCATCAGGGCTGTCCTGCCAGTGCACTTATCTTCGTAATTGCTGTTGAAATACTAGCATATAAGTTAAGACAAGAAAGTGGAATAAAAGGGATACAAATTAAAATAGATAATATTAATCATACATTAAAACTGACTCAGTTGGCAGACGATACAACTATTTTTGTAAGTTCTAAGCATGAAATTACTCTAGCTCTTAACTTAATAGAAATTTTTGGAGCATATTCTGAGCTAAAACTGAATCGAAATAAAACAGAAGGTATATGGCTTGGTAGACTTAAATCATGTAGGGATAAATTTGAAGATATAAATCGGAAAACAACCCGTAAAATGCTTAGGAATATATTTTGGATATGATTCACAAAAATGCAAAGAACTTAATTTAGAAAAACAATTTAATAAATCAGAAAACATAATTAAAAATTGGAATAAAAGAAAATTGACAGTGATTGGTAGAATAACAGTAGTGAAATCTCATATAAACTACCAATTATAACTTATGTAGCATCAGTTACAAATATAAGCAAACATTACATTGGTAAATTTAAAAAACTAATATACCAATTTATATGGAATAGTAAAACGGAAAAAGTTAAACGTGAAGTTTTATGTAGACCATATGACTTGGCTGGGCTTAATATGATTGATATAGATAAATATATAAAAGCTTTAAATATAAGATGGGTTCAGAGACTTATTGATATCAAAAATAAAAGATAAAAAAACACTTTTCCAGAATTCTACTTAAACATAATAAAAACATGGCTCATTATTAAACAATATGACGGCCAGAAAGAGCCAATGAACTACAGAGAAATACAAAAACAAATTATATGGGGAAACAAATATATTCATTTTGAGAAAAATTATCTCATTTATAAACACTGGATTGAAGAAAAAATTATTTTTATCAATGATTTATTGAATCAAAGGGGAATAATTGACCAAGAGTACATATTTCAAAAGCTTAAGTCTCATACAAATTGGTTCTTAGAATATAGTAAACTTTCAAAAGCAATACCATACGAATGGAAAAAGAAACTACTAGATATTGATTCTGTCAAGATGAAGGTAAAAACCAAATTAGAAGTTGATAAACTTATCCACAAAACAGATTTATATGTCATTAATAAAGGCAGATAATACCACACCGACAGGGTTTACAAAGTGGAATAATGTAATTAAATTTGATACTAATCTTATAATGGAATGGAAGCGAAAATGTATGTTAATTTTCATCTTTCAATTTTTAAAAGATAATAGGTTAAAAATGGTACGTTGGAAACTGTTGCACTACATACTGCCCTGCAGAGAACTTTTATATAAATGGAGACTCACAGAGCGCTCTGCCTGTCCACTCTGTAATGTTAAAGAAGACTATCAACACTTTTTCTTAACTTGTAAATATTTAAAAGAGTTTCTCGATAAATTTAAAAGAGTCCTTGGTATGCTAAACATAGGGGAACATGTGTTTACAATCAAAAACATTATTCTAGGTTATAAAATAGAAGATAAAGGGTATAACTCTATATGTTTTTCTTTTTGTTGTTCACAAAAGTTATTATTTGTCAAATAAAAGAACTGAAAAGATAGACATGTTCAAAATTTTTAAATATGAATTTTTAAGGGGGCAAGAAATAGAATTATATAAAAATGACAGAACATGTAAACAGGTGCAAACTATATTAAAAATACTTTTGACATATAACTACAATGGGTTTATGTAACTATCAAAATAGTTATTTGAATTTGTCATCTCCGGTAATGTCACTTGTAGTATAGTTTGTCATTTTGATGAAATAAAGTCATGACCTTAGTGAACCAAAGATACATATTGATGATATTGACTTTTCTCAATTAGACGAAAAACAAAGCTTTTAAATCTAAAGTTATGGTGAATGTTTTCGGTTTTTCCTTTTGTATCTTCCGTATTTTAAGTATAACCTACCTTCCACTATTATTTTCATCAAAAGGCAATATACAAACAAACATCTCACTGTGTTTACATTATTGTATTATTAAAACAATATAGGTGTAACGATGAACAATATCCGTAGATATTTTACTTTTATAAATGATATAATTTGTAATAATATTATGTCAGTGCAAGTTTAAAATGTATAAATTAGACGATGTCCCTGGTTGTCTAATATTATGTATCAGACATACACGGAGTAAGCTGTAACCCGTGTAATTTGTTAATCAGCAAGAAATGTGCAATAAAGATATATGTTTGTTAAAGAAAAAAGAAAATATTGTATTAGTATATAATATTGTTGCATGCTCGATTAATCAAATACTATTGTAAATATTGTATCAGGAGAAGACTTCATAAATTAATTTAACTTGTGTCTTATCCTTTTTGCATTGTTTTTGAGCAAAATAAATACGTTTAAACTAAACTACTGAAAGTGAAATGTGTAGTTTTGAAAATCCTCATCTGGTAAATGTAGAAACTGATGGGACATACAATAACCAAATAATTATTTAAGGCGTTACTCCCTTTTATATATTATATACGACGTTTTCGTTTTTCGAGAAACCCATTTCCTTGCTTTTTGTTGAAGATTGTGTGTAAACTCGTTATATTAAAACCAACCGTTGAAAATTGAATGATTAACTTATTATGCTCTGGATCTTTAGATCGGGGCATATTGTTTTGTCCTGTCTGTCTGTCTGTCCGCAACTTCAACCTGGCTCATAACTTAAACCAGATGAGATAGGGCCTTCATATTTAGTATTTATATTAATCATATAAAGCTGTACACCATTATGCAAATTTTACGAAGGTCAGGTCAAAGGTCAAGGTCACAGAGGTCAAAGGGTCAAAATCTAGATTTTGCTATGTCTAAAAAAATTGGGTCAGGTCAAAGGTCAAGGTCACTGAGTGCAAGTTTAAAACTTTTACAAAAACTTTAACGTTGCCTCTATCTTTTCAACCAGATGTGATAGGTCCTTCATTTTTTGCACTGTATATTGTTCATATAAAGTTGAACAGCATTATGCAAATTTTAGTAAGGTCAGGTCAAAGGTCAACGTCACAAAGGTGAAACTCTTGATTTTGCTTTAGTTCGTTAATTACAATTGCTTGAGGCTTGATATGCCATATGTGAATAGATCTAATGAAGCTTAGTACAAATCCACTGAAAAATTTCAGTCAGGTCAAAGTCAAGGTCACTGAGTGCAAATTTGAAAACTATAATTGCCTTTATGTTTCCAACCAGATGTGACAGGACCTTCATATTTGGCCTGTATGTAGGTTATATGAAGCTGAACAGTATAATTTAAATTTCACTTAGGTCAGGTCAAGGTCACAGAGGTCAAATGGTAAACATATAGATTTTGCTTTAGCTCATTAATTATAATTGCTAGAGGCTTCATATTCTTTATGTGATTGGATCTAATAGAGCTCAGTACAAATCTACCAAAATCATTTTTTATTCAGGTCAAAGGTCAAGGTCACTGAGTGAATATTTGAAAACTTTAGTATTGCCTACATCTTTTCAACCAAATGTGATAGGACCTTTCATTTTTGGCGTGAATATTGACCATATAACGCCATTATGCAAATTTCATCAAGGTCACAGAGGTCAAAAGGTCAAAATTTAGATTTTGCTTTTAGCTCGTTAATTACGATTGTAAGAGGTTTGATATCTACATGTGAGTAGATCTAATGGAGCTTAGTACAAATGTTTACTAACCTTTATTTCTAGTGTATATTGCTATTTTTAGCATTAATTTTGTATTGTAGACATAGTTGCTATCGGGAGCATAGTGTTTCACAAACACATCTTGTTTTTATACATTGTCTTTCTTTAAAAACTTCTTAAATTTAATGTACTGAAGAGAATGACCATTTTACAGTATCTAGTTATTTCATATATATATATAAGTCAATGTTTGTATAGAAGTATGGAAGACTAGAGACATTTAAGTTAACTCTATTGTCTGTTTCTGGTTAGACTTTGTCATGATTTTTGTCAAAGTGACCATTTAATAATCATTATCTCTAAGTTTGTTTGCCACATGCTTTCCGAGCCGGATTAAACCCTTTTGAAATATTTCCTATCGGCTCTTTTAGCAGCATTCTGCCAAACCAACATTATATTTTTCTGTGCAGTAGATCGAAAAAAATTCGGAAAAACTAGGACGTAACTTACATTCTTTACGTAACGGGACATTAACAAGATTTTCTTCATGCTTCCGTTTAATTCCATGTTCCTTGGCAAAAATAAGGGTAACATGAAATAGATTTGCAATGGACTTAAAGGCTAGGTGTATGGCAGAGCTAAATCAAACATTTAAAGGGCACAATTTTGAACTGCATGAAGTGAAAAATCATATGCAAAATGTAATTAAAACAATTGCCATGCGTTACAAAGGTTATTGTGGTATTTCATGCCAGTGTCATTTATATGTTTGTGCAGGTTCAGCCTCGAGTCCCGGGCATAGAGATTTTATCCCTGGCAATGTCCGTTTGAAAATGACACCCGATGATGAAATTTTAGTAGAAAAATATGTTAATTTAATATTTGGTCAAAAAGTAAGACAAAAACACTCTGGGATGATCTTAAGTTGTGGATTTTTGAAAATACTGAAATAGAATTACTTGTAAATACAATGATTGTTCTGTTTGGAATTCTTCAAAAATCAGACATGAATTATGTAAGAAACGTGATTATAACAAAAACTAAATTTTATATATATAGATCAAAACTTCGACAAGAAAATATCAATTTTAGGGCTCTAAAAAACTATTTAAAGGAAAATTTAATATTAGAAAAATATGCATATTTTAATAGGAAATCTCTAGAAATAGCTAATATCTGCTGGAACCCCTGGCTTCCTTCGTTTGAAACATAGTAGACCCAAAAATATTATTCAAATGATGCAGAAAGACATTTGATGGGAATGTTACCGGTATATTTGGTGTGTGTAAGGTACAGATGTGGTTGAGAAAACGATTTTAAACTTATTTTTCTGTGTTGTGCACATCACCAATGGACTGTGTTTTTTATAGTGTGCACAACATACTTGTGTTATTATGTAAATATATTGTTTAGTATGAAAATATTTTGAATGGTGAGTGAAAGAGATATCCCATCTGTGACTTTCTGCAATCTATTTTTATTTCATTATTATTATTACTATTGTCGCAGTTTAATTATCCCCCCACAAATAGATTCTGGTTAAATAGTTAAATTTATGACTTTGATGTCAGCATATCTTGATCAAATTTAGTTTCCTGCTTAAGTTTTTCATTAGTTGTTTGTTTACGTTTATTTATTATACCTGATACAATATAATATTGTTTCTGTTGTCTGTTAACATTGTATATAATATATTTTGACTCTTGCCAATAAATTCATTAAAAAAAGTAAGACATCAAACCAAAACACAGAAATGTGAGGGCTTCAATCGCATTCTTCAATATTGTAATCCTAAGAGTGTCACCCTTTCGAATGTGAGGCCTTCAATCGCACTCTTCAGTGTTGTAATCCTAAGATTGTCGCCCTTTCGAGAAATTTCCCTGTTCGTGTCCACACACCCGTACACATGCGCAATCATAGCTTTGGTAATTATACCGTATTAAGGTATTAAGTGCAGATTTGACAAAAGGTTCATCTGTGATCAGGCATCTGAAAATTAGCAGTACTTAGAAGTATATCGCAGTAAACATAAACTGTTGCATGAAAGTTAAAGAATAAAATCTATGACTCGACACAGAAAATATGAACTGCATACTGCGACACATTATAAAATTCATTATCGTAATGGTATTGCTTATCCAAAAGTAACAAAATGAAGCAGTATACATTTTTGCTAGAGATCAGTAGTTATCACTCTTTATGCAGTATATTTTTTTCTTTATATTTAAATTATTACAATGAACTGATATCATTGAGTATTTATGTATATTCTTTTCAAAAAAGTTAGGTGTGTTTTACACCTTACTGATCGGGAAGGCCGGCAAGGCCATGTGGGAAGACCTTGACCGTAGGCCCGACTGTCCAGTTCGGGAAGGCCGGCAAGGCTATGACCGTAAACCCGACTGTCCCGGTCGGGAAGGACTGCAAGCCGATGATCGTTAACCCGATTTTCCCGGTGGGGTAAAACGCCGGAAAGGCCAAGACCGTAAGCCCACTGTCCCGGTCGGGAAGGCTGGCAAGGCCATGACCGTAGACCCGACTTTCCCGGTCGGGTAGGCCGTAAGCCCGACTGTCTCGATCGGGAATGCCGGCAAGGCCATGACCGTAAACCCGACTGTCCCTGTCGGGTACAAGGCGGGAAAGGCCATGACCGTTAACCAGACTGTCCCGGTCGGGAAGGCCGGCAAGGCCATAACCGTAAACCCGACTGTCCCGGTCGGGAAGGCCTGCAAGGCCATAACCGTAAACCCAACTGTCCCTGTCGGGTATAAGGCGGGGAAGACATGATCGTACCCCCGACTGTCCCTGTCAGAAAGGACAGTAAACCGTACCCCGACTCTGTCCCGGTAAGGAAGGCCGGAAAGGCCAACAGATCACACCTGACTGTTCCTGACGGAAAGGCCAGCAGACCATACCCCGACTCGGTCCCGGTTGGAAAGGCCGAAAAGGCATTCAACTTCGCCGAGTAGGGCGGGGCAGGCCAAAAGCCAAGCTTGGTAAGTCAATTGACTTTGACAGCGAGACTTGCAGCGAAAAAGATCGTGCTGGGCAAAACGAGGTACCCGTTTTGGTCGGTTCAGTCTCGTGCAATATGTTTGATCTAAGTACTTACGATGTGTGACTAAGTCGCAAGGGGTTAGGGTCGAGTGATCACGTTTTATTTTCATGTATTATTATACCCCCGCCTTAAAAGGTCGGGGTATATAGGATTCCTCTTGTCCGTCCGTCCGTCACACTTTGGTTTCCGGATGGTGACTTGAGTTTGCTTTTAAGGAAAGTTTTAATATTTTGGGGAAATGTTAATATTGAAAAAATACAGGTCAAGTTCGATTTTGACTGATCTGATTTTGCGTTCCAGAGTTATTCCCCTGAATTCGGCAAAATCTGTAAATTTTATGGTTTCCGGATGATAACTTGAGTTTGCTTTAAAGGAAAGTTTTAATATTTTGGGATAATGTTAATATTCATAAAATATAGGTCAAGTTCGATTTTGACTGATCGGATTTTGAGTTCCAGAGTTATTGCCCCTGAATTAGGCAAAATTTGTAAATTTTATGGTTTCCGGATAATAAATGGAGTTTGCTTTGAAGAAAAGTTTTAATATGTTGGGACAAATGTTTATATTCATAAGATACAGGTCAATTTTGATTTTGATAGGATTTTGCGTTCCAGAGTTATTGTCCCTGAATTAGGCAATATCTGTAAATTTTATGGTTTCCGTATGATAACTTGAGTTTGCTTTGAAGGAAAGTTTTAACATTTTGGGACAATGTTTGTTTTCATAAAATACAGGTTATGTTCAATAATGACTGTGATTGAATTTTGCATTCCAGAGTTATTGCCCGTGAATTAGACAAAATTTGTAAATTTTATGGTTTCCGGATGATAACTTGAGTTTGCTTTGAAGGAAAGTTTTAATATATTGGGACAATGTTTATATCCATAACATACAGGTCAACTTCGATTTAGATTGTGATCGGATTTTGCGTTCCGGAGTTATTGTCCCTGAATTAGGCAATATCTGTAAATTTTATGGTTTCCGGATGATAACTTGAGTTTGCTCGGAAGGAAAGTTTTAATATTTTGGGACAATATTAATATTCATAAAATACAGGTCAAGTTCGATTTTGACCGTGATCATATTTTGCAATCCAGAGTTATTGCCCCTGAATTAGACAAAATCTGTAAATTTTATGGTTTCCGGATGATAACTTGAGTTTGCTTTCAAGGAAAGTTTTAATATTTTGGGACAATGTTTATATTCATAAAATACGGGTCCAGTTCAGTTATGACTTTGATTGGATTTTGTGTTCCAGAATTATTGCCCCTGGATAAGGCAAAATCTGTTAATTTTATTGCTTCCGGATGATAACTTGAGTTTCCTTTGAAAGAAAGTTTTAATATTTTGGTACAATGGTTGTATTCATGAAATACAGGTCAAGTTCAATTTTGATCATGATCATATTTTGCATTCCAGAGTTATTGCCCCTGAATGAGGCAAAATCTGTAAATTTTATGGTTTCCGGATAAAAACTTCAGTTTGCTTTGAAAGAAAGTTTAAATATTTTAGGACAATGTTTCTTATAAAAAAACAGGTAAAGATAGATTTTGACAGTGATCAGATTTTGCGTTCCAGAGTTATTGCCCTTGATTTAGGCAAAATATGTAAATTTTATGGTTTCTGGATGATAACTTGAGTTTGCTTTGAAGGAAAGTTTTAAAATTTTGGAACAATGTTTTTAATTATAAAAACAGTTCAAGTTTGAATTTGACTGCAATCGTATTTGCATTCTGGAGTTATTGCCCTTTAAACACACAAAATCTGTAAAAGTTATGGTTTCCAGATAATAACTTGAGTTTCCTGTGAAGGAAAGATTTTATATTTTGGGTATGTTACTTCACATAAAATACAGGTTGGGTTTGATTTTCACCATGATCAGACTTTTGGCTCAAAGTTATTGCCCTTGATTTATGCAAAATCTGTATTTTTATGGTTTTCAGATGATAACTTGAGTTTCTTTTTACTGAAAGTTATATTTTGGGACTATTTATAAAATACAGGTCAAGTGTATTTTAACTGTGATCTAATTTTGTGCACCAGAATTATTGTTCTTGAATCATACAAAATCTAATGGATCAGCAAAATAGTAATCCAGGTTGCTGCAACTACTAGAATTGCCTATGGGGGGTATCTTTTGTGATCAGCAGATCACTTTTTTCTAGTTTTTAAATTGCAATTGCAACAGGTATACATAGGAGGAAGTCGTCTCGTGTTCTATGAACTGTTGGAAGGTTGTTAATGCCTTCAAGGTGATCTCAATGTGAATCATATTTGAAGTTGTGTTAGTCTGCCAGTCTGGTTTACACCTTATCAGTCTCATTGGATCATTGATATTATCTTTGATGTACATATTAAAGTTGTTTTTTTTAAACGGCCATTTCTTCTTGTGACCTTGTTACCATAACAACTATAAAATTGTCTCATCAAGGTCAAGACGGCAATGTCTCGTTTGGCGTTCAGTCTCTTTGCGTCTCTGTTGTAGTTTTCACTGCAATGCTTTGTCTGCAAAATCTTCCTGTTTCCATCCGTGAACGTTTTTCAAATGTCTGTTGACGTGCACGACCTCGGCCGTGCAAAAGTCTTTGGAGGCGAGAACTCTTCCTCTTCTTCCAGAAAATCGCGGGGAGTGACAAATTGGAACTTCTCCCGGGAGGCCCGGACTTATGGGTCTGGGGTGAAAGGGGAGAAGGCTTCCCACTTCGAACTTAGTTTATCTTCGATGCAGAGCAGACCGCCCAACTGGTCGGCGAGAGGGCCGTGGTCCCGCTTATAGGCATGAGGACTTTCTATCCGAGGCCTTCAAACTGTGGATGCGTCCTCCTCTCTCGACGGGCATGTTTTATACTGTCACCCTCTAAATTGCAAATGCAACAGGTATTTATAGGAGGAAGTCGTCTCGTGTCTTATGAACTGCTGGACGGTTAATGCCTTCAAGGTGACTTCAAATTGTATCAAATCTGAAGTCGGATCAGTCTGGCAGTCCTATCCGATTTACAGCTTAAGAGATTATATGATCATTGAAATTTTTCATTAATACGTTGTCTTCTTTTTTTGTCCATGATCCAGTCCTTGTCAAAATTCCAGCCTTCTTTGACGGCTATTTCTTCTTGTGTTCAGCCTTTTAGCTTCTTTGTTGAATGTTTGACTGTAAATCTTATTTGTCTGCAAAAGTCTCTGGAGGCGAGAACTCTTCCTTTTCTTCCAGACAATCCGTCGCGGGGGTGACATATTCGAACTTAGTTTATTTCCGATGCACGGCAAACCGTGTAGGGGAGTTGCTTTGGGAACCAGCGGGGGACCTAGGTAGCTTGGGACTTGGCCGGTAAGCTGACTTGTTTTGACCCTTTAATTTTGTACAAATAGGTGAAACTGAAAAAATAAAGAATTACAAACTTGTTTTGACCCATATAGCAGTGTCGCAGGCAAACCGTCTAGACGGAGCTTTCCCGGAGATCCTGCCGAGGACTTGGTTTGGGACCAGGCTAGGCATACCTTGGTACTTGACCGGTAAGCTGGCATGGAACCTGACAGGGGAAGCAGCCGATAGACAAATGGACAGAAATCTGACCGGGAATCTGGTCCGGGACTTGGCTGAAGACTTAGCGAGGCTGAAAAGTAGGTGAGGGGTAGGTGGGAACTTTGACGGGAACCTGGCCAAGAAATTTGCCAGGAACCTGACCTGGAGCTTGGCCGGGCGACTTGTCTGCAGCTTAGCCTGGAGCCTAGTCGGGTGTCTGGCCTGGGTCTTTGCCTTGAGCCTTGGCTGCAGCTTGACTTAGAGCCTGGTTGGGAGTGTGACCTGCAGGAGAGCCTCTACAGGAGCC
Source organism: Modiolus philippinarum (assembly GCA_002080025.1). NCBI lineage: Eukaryota > Metazoa > Mollusca > Bivalvia > Mytilida > Modiolidae > Modiolus > Modiolus philippinarum. The sequence continues at coordinate 263,329 of MJUU01016226.1, read as the reverse complement.
TGGCCTAGAGCCTAGGCGGACATTGGCGGGGAGCAGAGCCTGGAGATTGGCCTTGTTTCTTGCATGCAGCCTGACTTACAGCCTGAACTGGAGCTTGGCCGGATGGCATACCTGGAGCCTTGTCTTCCAAATTACTTAGGGCCTAGTTGGGAGTGTGGCCTAAAGCCTGGCATGATGTCTGCCGGAAAGCCTCTACAGGAGCCTGGCCTAGAGCCTAGGCGTACATTGGCCGGGAGCCGAGCCTGGAGATTGGCCTTGAACCTTGCATGCAGCCTGAACTGGAGCTTGCCGGATGACGTGCCTACAGTGTTACCTGGACCCTGGTAGGGAGTCTGGCCTGGAGCCTGGCAGTCAATCAGGCCGGCAAAAATGTCGAGAGGGGTTCATGTGACTTTTAATGACAATTTTCAAATTCTGTTCCACTTTTAATTGCAAGTGCTAGTCATGTGGAAAGTGAACTCGTCGAGTCACTCCCCAGAGTTGGAGATAAAACCTATGTTGGGTTGAAGACAGATGAAATGTCTACAGATTTGTAAAGGCAACATAGCGGCCGCTGCTATGTTAATAGCTGTCCATTTCACTGTGTTGTTTTGCTCTGCGAGCCACAGACGGCTTGCAATATCAGGGCTGGGATAAAGAAATATTATAGGCAAAAAGCTCGCAATAGGTACAAATCCAAAAACGGCTCACATTACAAATGACCTGAAATATCAGTCAAAGGGGTGTTTCAAAAAAGGGCTCGCATTACTAATGAGCTTAAATAATTATCAGAAGGGGTATAAAATAACGGCTCGCATAACAAAGGAGCTATGATATCAGGGAAAAGGGATTATAAAAACGGCTCGAAATAGAAGAGCCAGGTTACAGTCATACGACGATCTATATGCTTTGGTACATTGACAGCTCTGATTTTAATATTACATGCTATTCCCTCGAAAGGTAAGCACGAGGAATACAGAACCGTCATTATCATACTTTTCTATTCTCAGTAAAAGGAAGGCATGATGACCGACCAACGGAGCAAAAGAATGTTTCTTAGAATTGAGGTGAACACTACAGCTGTAAATGAAAGTCTCACAGAGGTAGTGAAGAAGAGGGTTGATCGCCTATGGAGATACAAACCATTGATGCATTTGCTGGCATTGCTGAAGTCATGTCGAAGGGGCAGAAGACTGTGACCGTAGTCGACGGTGATGGAAGTGTGCTTACCAAATATAGCTTTGGACTGGCCGCAAAAGTTATAAAATTGAGGTACACTGATGAGATGGCCTTCAAAAGCCTCAGACCACCTCAAGTTTTAGAGGTAATAAACAAACTTCTGCCAGCAGATGAGACGGGAAGAAGGGATGACGGCAAACACTATCCTTCGGATCTCCCAGATCTAGAGAGAAATATAGACATGGGCGAGTCTATATTCACTACCACGTCGGCAGAAAACAACGGCAGTAAAATACCGAAGGAACAAAGCACAAAATTACACAAATCAAAGTCCAGAGACAAGGCAAAAGCAAGAACACCAAAAGACGGAAGACCAAAGACACCACATGACCACAAAACACACAAACATTACATATATACAACACAAAAACTAAAGCACTAACAGTGTGAACTCTCAAAAAACAAGAGTGACATCAGGTGCTCCGGAAGGGTAAGCATGTCCTGCTCTGCACACAGCATCCGTCACACGGTCAGTGAGGTATATGTTTTGAAAGATCTGTTGGGTAACTGATTGGTTATTGTCATTTTCTAACTCTTAGACAAAACCAACTAAAACCATGGTACGTGTAACTTCCCTAACCCTCAAACAGTACCAAGGTGAAATTTTGAAAAGTTTTTGTAATCATTTTAGTATTCAAACGTGGACAAGGACAGATCGGTATCACAGACATCACTAACGAAGACAAAACTAAAATTTAACAAGACAACACAAAAAACTAAAGCGCTGACAGTGTGAACTCCCATAAAAACCGAGAGCGACATCAGGTGGTCCGGAAGGGTAAGCATGTCCTGCTCAGAACGTTTAGTCAGAGAAGACACGCCTCATGAGGAGCCTACGCAAACAACACCTCCTCATAATTCAATACATTGAAATTTCAGAAANAAAAATATACTCGCCATTATGCTGCATCATACTGGAAATCGTCAAGGCTGTTAGCACGGTTAAGGTTAGTGGTGCTGGTGATGTCTGCCAAAGTTATTCTGAGATTTTTTAGGTGCTACTGGAGATATCTATGCTTAAAGTTATTCTAAAGATTTTTGATTTTTAGGTAATAAGTTTTGATTTCAAAGATTCAGGATTGTAGATTTCGCAACTATGTGCAGAAATTTTAGAAAATGGCCGGTTTAGTCTTTTACATAACAATTTTGGGAGAAGTAATTGTTAAACAGTGGGTTTTTTTGTGTAACATTGAAAAGAAATAATCTTTAAGGGTATCTGCGTATGCTTCACGAGTCCAGAACAACAAGTTGACAGAATGATTTACCTTCAAATGGTGATAATTCCAATCGCTATTGTAACGTCCAATTTCATTGGTCAACGTCACGAACAACAACGAAGTTATTTTCTCGATAAACGCTTCTTGTCCACTAATTAATACGCTCCGAGGAAAATAGTGCAATACATAGTGACGTCAAATTCAGTGGAAACATTGTTTTAATTTCAAAGGATTGGAATTATAAGAAATAAAAAAAAATTTGGAGGAGTTTATGGATGTGTAAACGCGGCCTTTCACTCACAAACTTTACATAAAGTCCTTCGGACTTTATTTAGTTTGTGAGTGAGTCGGCCGCGTTTACACATCGATAAATTACTCCAAAATGACTTTTATTCCTATATTAATTCCTCCTTTTGAAGACATTTGTAAGCTTTTAACAAGTACATATTGTTTTGCCACCTGGTTTAATGTGTTTTTAATGATCAACATCTGCGGCATTTCAATTACAAGCTGATTTCAATGTGATTTTGTTTACAAACAACGGATATTTTAAGAACCGGAAGTTACGTTTTGGGGTTAAACATGATCATGTGACACACTTTCCTTGACGATGGAAAGGACGAAATTTCACTGTCAAATTGGTCCTCTATAGCTTAGATATTCCAAAACTAGTTTAAAAAAATGTTTATTTAAAACATTTTTTAAATGTTTTAAATAAACACGATTTTAGGGTTCTTTTTGCTCAAAATTGCTTCTTTTTCATTTTTTTTTATTTTTGGCGCGGCCTACTCCTATACAGAGGAACGTACCGTTATTTCCCGCACTTTTTTGGGGACCGGTAAAGTAAATTCGTTCCAACTATTACATAATTAATTAAAGATTTAGCATAAATTCCGGTTAACCTTTGTATATGGTAAATTTAATCATAGGAACTGTTTACTCCATTAGCAGGTAACAGAGATAATCTTAAACTTCTTACACTTTCATCAAAAGAATTATAAATTTTATGGAGCATACTCACTAGTACTTTGCAGTTGAGTATTTCTTCTTAAAGACGCTATTATTATGGATAGAAATATTGTCCTTAATCCGGAAATCATATATTCTTAATTATTGTTTTTAATACCGCGATATAGTGGGCAATAAGCAATTGGTCGGATTCTTAAAAATATTTTTTAGGCCCATTCTTAAAACCCGATCAAATATTTCATACTTTCCACTTCGATAATACTCCATGTGACAGGCAATAGTTAGAACTTTTTGGCAGATTCTTTAATGGATGGCTGATTATTTAATAAACAGAGAGAACATTATTTATTCATTACTCTGTCTTTAATTCTCCCTACTAAGGTATTGTTCGACACTGTCATGACAAATAAAGATTTCACAATGATGGATGACAACATCCAAATTCAAGAAAATGTAAAATTATGAAAAAATGAAATTTTCAATTAAATTCACAGTAACTTCGGTATTTACTTATTATTAATTCACCATCGACAAGCAAAAAGTAAAAGTACCTTGTTCAATTCTTTTGTACCAAAACAGAGAGTGCAGGCGTTTCTTTTTGGTAACAGTAAAAATATAACCTATTTTGTTAAGAACCACGCGGAGTCAAACAAGAAATACAGTGAAAATGACGTAATAAAGATGCTCGAGTTTTTGATTGACAACATTTTCGTTGAAAGCGGATGGCGTGTTTTTCAAAAGACAATATGGATTCATCCCTTTTTTCGTATGAAGCAAACTTTTTACAAGGGCTCATACAACAGAAAAAAATCTATCCAATTCATTTGATTTCAGCTTCAAATTTTTAGGCGATGTACTTTCTATTTGGAAGAATTGTTACATCGGATCTACCCCCAGTGGGCTTGAAATTAGAGACAACGGATACACCAAAATACTCTATACCTTGACCTTTTGTTATACATTGAAGAACATGGATGTCTGAGATCTAACTTTTACGACAATCGTAATGAGTTTGACTTTCCAATTTTGAACTCTCACTTTCTTAGCAAAAATATACCAACCTTCCAAGCGTATGGAGTGTATATTTCACAGTTGATTCGCCTTCTGGTGTTCTTGCTTTTGCCTTGTCTAGAGACAAGGCAAAAGCAAGAACACCAAAAGACTGAAGACCAAAGACACCACATGCCCACAAAACACACGAACATTACATATACAACACAAAAAACTAAAGCATTAACAGTGTGAACTCTCAAAAAACAAGAGTGACATCAGGTGCCCCGGAAGGGTAAGCATGTCCTGCTCTGTGCACAGCACCCGTCACACTGTCAGTGGGTCAATCCAGGGTAAAGTCAAAACCGGTAATGTCAAATCAGGGAAGACGTGAATCTAGCTGAAAATGTCAGTTTTCATTTGTGACACTGACATTTCATATCTATCTATGATGTCGTGGTGACGGCCGTAGAATTTCTGAAGGGACGAAAGTAACAAAGGCTGAACATATCCCTGACTCAGCAGTTTTTGTCACGCTCTACAGTAAGGAATTAATTGTGAAATATATACTACATATGCTGGGGATGCAGGTATATTGCTGCAGAGAAAGGGAATAACGTTCTTGCTAAGGACCACTTTCGACACCAGTCCGGACATCATTTTGTAAATGGCAGTCAACAAACAATACCACATTTTTACGACATCAATATCTATTTGGAAACCAAATTTCATTGAAATCGGACAATGCTGAACTTTCCCGCCTTTTTGCAGCCATTTGAAAATGGCCTTCAGCAAACAATTTTCAACACCAGTTTTGAAGTTGCGACATCAATATCCACTTGGAAACCAAATTTCATCGAAATCAGACCATGTTGAATTTTCCCATCTTTCTTGACAGCTATTTTGAAAATTGCGGTGAGCGAACAATTTTCGACATCAGTTTTGAAATTGCGACATCAATACCTATTTGTAAACCAAATTTCATTGAAATCGAGCAATGTTGAATTTTCCCGCCTTTTTTGACAGGCATTTTGAAAACGGCAGTCTATGTAGAAACTAAATCTCATTCAATCCGGACAATGCTGAATTTTCCCGTCTTTTTGGCGGCCATTTTGAAAATGGTGGTCAACGAACAATTCTCAACACTGGTTTTGAAGTTGCAACATCAATATCCACTTGGAAACCAAATTTCATTGAAATCGAACAATGTTTAATTTTCCCGCCCTTTTTTGAAGTCACAAAAGCATGTCAAACATTTTATCGATTTACAATTAACCTTCATCTTCAATAGCTTTGAAAATAAAAGACGAAAAATATAAAAATTTTGAAAATTCTGTGAAAAAAGGGCAATAATTCTTACAAGGGTTTTTGAATTTCCTTCAAAATTTCAGGGTGGGTAGATCTTGATATGCTGAACATTTTTGCGTTTTACACTTGACCTCTATCAGTTGCACTTTTTGAAATAACAAATATAAATTGCAAACATTTTGAAAATTTTACGGAAAAGGGCAATAACTCAAAGACGGGTTTCAGATTTTCTTCAAAATTGCTGGGCAGGTAGATCTTGTCATGTTGAACACTCTGGCGCCATGTCAAATTCTTGATATCTGTAACGGTTTAAGAGTTATTTGCAAAAACACTGCAATTTACCCCCATTTTCTATTTTTAGCAACAGCGGCCATGTTGTTTGGTCTTCCGACTAAACGAACACAATTTTGAAACTGCATACCCCGGTGAAGCTTCAGGCCAAGTTTGATTGCAATTTGCTTAGCAGTTTCAGAGGAGAAGATTTTTGAAATTGTTGACGGACGGACGGACGACAGAGGACGGACGAAAGACGCAGAGTGATGGCAAAAGCTCACATGGCCTTTTAGGCCAGGTGAGCTAAAAAAAAAACGTATTTCTTTCTATAAACTTTAAAATTACATATTTTGATTTTCGTCTTTCATTTTTTTTTTTATTGTGAGATAAAAATAATAACAGGAAACTCCTTCTATGGTTGAAAGATACATTAACATGCCACAGTCTATCAAGGAACTGCACAAGACGGAACAGATTTAAAAGACACAACGATAGGAACTCTAGACAGTCGGACTTGGTACCGACACAAGCAGAAGCCAGCAATAGGGCTTACAGGTATTTGGTATCCATACCTCTCTCTGTCCAGATTCCCTTTGGTATAAAAAAAACGAAAAAACCCAATACAGGTAAACTTCAACTCCATGACCGTAGTCTTGCAAGGGACGCGGACAAAACCAATTTTTTAAAGATGGGTAAAGGAGTGTTCGGTGCTAAACTATGGGTTAGCTCAAGGCGCCTAGTCTACTGGTAAAACACTGTTGCGCTACGGTAGAAAAATTGAATTCAAAACTTCCCGAATGGTTAGGTTAGAACCATCATGTATGTTTCAGTGTGTAAAACTCTAAAATCATTGAACCCCAAAGTCATTTTAACGGATTCGTGCAGAATATTATGTTGATATTCCCTATTATGTAAAAACTGTAAGTTACATCCGAGTTTTTCTGAATTTCATTAGATTCTGACATACCGTAAAAAGAGAAATGCCCTAAGTAATGAGCTGTTTGACAGCATATTTTGATATCAAATGTTCGCATCTTCTATTAAGCTTGCTAAATGTATTTGATAATTCACGTAATCGGTAACAATGTTGTAAAAGTTCGGTGCTAAACTACGGGTTAGCTCAACCCTTATGAATATAAGGTTACGTCCATTAAAGTCGTCAAGAGTAGAACGAACGCGTGCGAATCGTACCAGTTGTGAGATATAAAGCCCATTGGCGATAGCTTTAGGAATGTCGCCGTCAAGAAAAGGGAAATTGGTTATACTGAAATCAAAAAGTATCCTTTTTATCGTAAATTTGAGTTATTTGTGTTGCAAGAGTCAATGATGATGGTTAAATCTAGAAAGGGGCAGTATTTAGAATCATTGTTACCATTATTAAGTTTGCGTTTTTGTGAGTAAATGATATCGACATGATTTTAAAAACTAGGGGTTGTCAATAGTAGAGAGTTCGGTTCTAACTTAATTTAAAAGATCAATTATTAAGCTGTCCCAATCTGTCTAATCAAACTATGTGAAGGCGTTGTATAAAGTGCACAAAAATCATAACTGTTGATAGAAGAAACTGGATTTTGTTTTGATTGTAAAAAAAAATTTAGTCTTTATAATTCAACTTCATAAGAATAATAAAACAAACTTACAGGAAGTGGTGCATAATTTGTCTTTACTGGAATACCACTGTCTTGAAATATCAATGCATTTTTTTCAAAAAGTCCAACGTGTTAATGATGTCATCCTTAGTATGTTCGTTATTGAAATCCATGAGGTCCTGTAAAAGTGATATTGTCGAGACAATTGTACCTACGTCTGCCATATTTATTGTAAACAATTGTCTGATAAGTAATTGTGTTCTGTCTCTGCGGAATGAATGGGGAATAAAGGTACTAGTATACAGAATACAAAAATCATATGTTTTGTTTCTGTATGAATACTGCTATAACAACAAAAAATCTTAAATTCAGTACACATAGCAATATAAGGATCACATACAGACAAGGAACGTAAACGACGTGGACGAAACAAACAGAACATAAAAAAACGTCAAAAACAAAACGAAAAGAAATATTAACAATGTCAGGCCTTAAAATTTAAGAGTATCATCAAGTACTGCTTAAGGGTAACCATTACCTGTTCCAACTGATGTTGAAAGATCTGTTGGGCAGCTGATTTTCTTACCCTTAGACAAAGCCAATTTAAATCGATGGTACACGTTACTCTTCTTACCTTCAAACAGTACCAATGTAAAAGTTTGTTATCGACAGTATTTAGACAATTACAAGGACAAATCTGTAGCACAAACATCATTGATGAAGGCAAAAGTAAAATATTACAATATGATAAACAAGACAACACAGTAATCCATTACTAACATTACAAAACAACGGCAGTAGAATACCGAAGGAACATGGCAATAACGGCAACAGAGTAAAAAAGACAAAACAAGGACGTGAGACAGCCACAATGCACGGCAGTAAAAAGACAACATTAAGGACTTTACGAAAAAACTGCGTTCACACTTCGAAAAATTCTTATTTTTTATTACTCATACTTCCAATTTAATTAACCAATATTATTATTACCTTTGTATCTGACGCCAATATTACACGGGGTGAATTAATCGACAAGAGGCTTTTATCGAAAAATTAGACATTTGTTTATCTTGACGTTAACCAAACAGATTGTACGTTAACATTACAATATTGAAATTAATGACGAAGAACACAAAAATAATGACGTTGTTGTCATTTTTTGTTTTTGCTCCGATTAAGATATCAGACAGAAAATAAATTAGGGTTATCACAAAAGATAGAAAGAGTGTAGGTAGACATAACATACTGTACAGAAGATGCGAAAAATGTAAGACGACAAGAATTACTCGTAAGGCAGGTTCTACACTTTGGTCAGCAAATGGCAGAGTCGATCTGGCATACAGTTATTTAAAAAATAATAAATTAATCTTTTATTCGATATAATATTGATAATACAGATATATATATATATATATCAAAACATAGTATATATAGAAATCTAAAAATCAACAAATTATATAAAACATACCAAGAGTTAAAAAAACATTTCTTTTTTTTTCTTCCTATTGTTTTTGATTCTCTCTTTCGTTCAATGCGTATTTTATGAAATTTTCACATAACATTAGATTTGTAAATTATACTCAGACATTAATGTCATTTCACGATATATGAAATATCATGTTTGTCAAATGATAAGAAATGAGAAAGGAAGTAAAAAACACCGGCGTTAAATCAAAATAAATGATAAAGTATATCTACAAATAGTATCAGTATTGTTAAATTTGCAAGCAAATAAATTGACGTCTGTATTTTTATTACATAATTATTTTCACCGATGGAATGCCTAAAGCATCTGTCATATTTGTATACTGCCATGATTGTTCCTCTATTGCACTTACTATTGATTGAGATGTACAAATGCAAAAAATGAAATATTAATATGTTTTAGTGATTCTTCACATGTTGTTTTTTTTTTCAATTCCCTTGGGCGTACGGCGAAAGGGGTATATATGGAACAGACACAGAATGTCCACCATTTTGCCAGAATGATAATTATTTCCTGTTATAAGTGTTATACCTTTTGTTTTAAAGGCACTGACTGGCAAATTGTGTATTTTCTTCCAAAGGGATAAAATCCCATAATTCCTGTCAAGCTAACCAAATAAACTGCAGTGTAAGGCAAAATAATCAATTTCAGTAGAATATTTCATATTCTTCATTTTTATAATATTTCAGCGTTTTATAAACGTATTATGTTTCCTTGAAATGCTTTAGAAACATTGTTATATCCAATTGAGTAGTCATAGTTAGACAGAATTTGTAATACGATTTGGTAAGCGAGAATTCTTTTAAACTCATTTTGGTTACAAGCAATAGATGTTATTTACTTTGTTAGTTGATAAACTTTAATTCACAGTCATATCGAACCATTCAACGGTAATACTAAAAAAACATTACAAGCATTTTCCTTTATAATAACACAATGGATAAGAAACGAACTATACTGCAAAAATACGTCCAATCCACATTATAAAAAGTTCATCCCGTGCAGTGTTTACTGCAGCCTTTTTTATATCTATGATAAATTATTGAATAAGAGTAAAATAATGATATTTTGCTGATAATAGAATATAGTAGAATTATTTTTCACAAATAGACCAGATTATGTGTACATTTTATGTGTTAATACTTCAATACTTTCGAGAAATTGTAAATTGAAGCAATAATTAAATATGACTTGCTTCTACACGTATCAAAACTTGAAGAAAGTACCCTTACTTTCAATTTCCATTTTGAATTTGAGCAACACTAGATCAGTTACAGTTTTTCCATTTGAAATGAAGGATTTTGTGTGCCTTCTGCTTCACCCTTTTTTGTGTATAATCCACTTGGTGGTAGATCAGCTCGGTATTTAACTGATGGACCTGAAGTGTAATTATCTAGAGTGACTTCCCCCATGTCTTGAGGTCTTCGTTGGTGATCTTTTAGTCCCTGTGGCTTCAAAAGCAAATAGTAATCCTGTAAAATTTATTAAAAGTAATTAGAGCAAATTCATTAAATTTATGTTTACTTATTACATGAAAGCCCGAAATATAAATTGCGTTTTTACCTTCTTTATAAATGTTTTATTCTGCGAAATTTATTCATTCATCAAGGATCAATTGGTCTTGTCAGCCGACCGACCATAAGTTAAACAAGACGGCACATTTCTTTCGAAATGTCTTTATTACGCGAAATTGATACATTTATATTAATAGATTACAAAGCGAAACTCAAATACGGCTTTCCTTTTCTCCGCAAACTACTAAAACACAACTCTAACAAAAAATACAAAAATGAAAAGACAAAAAAATGGAGCTTTCTACCTATATCAAGTGAAAATGATTTTTTTATGAAATACAGGTTATGCTTATGCACTAATTCTGATTGTGCATTAGCATAAGACATTCCTGATCGAAAAGGTATACTATAGGTAAAGACACATATGGTCTATCTTTAGCAATATATTCTGACCACTATGTAGACTGTGTACTACATGAAGAGCGCATTCAAATGGTTTTTTACATTCACATTGCCGCAATTGATTGTTGGTTGATGTTTGTATTTCAACATCATGTGTAAACACTATTGACGATCCGCCCATGGAAATATGAATGCATCTTCCAAGTTGTACTAAAACCGTGTTTTAATGCGTTACATGAGCGCATGTTTATTCAAGGCCTATGTGATTGGAGATTGAACGGTTATAAATTATGCAAGGAAGCTGTTTATGTGTTACATGAGAGCAGGTTTATTTTAAGGTCTATTCGATTGGAGAGGAAACAGGTATTTATCATGCGAGGGTGGTTTTCAGAATTTTTTAAAGTGTGGTTTTTACATCAAGTTGGACGAGTTAAATGTGCTTATAACTTAATTTTATTCTTGCAGATCTTGTATTGACTTTAAAAAAATTTATCTAATCTGCACTTAGAGTCTACAAGGGGCAACACCTACTTTTGTAATATATATTTATACGTATGATATGTTTGATTGAGCTTTGCAAATTAAAACATAACTGTTTATTCTCATGTATAAGAAAAAGAAGGGAAACGGGGAATGTGTCAAAGAGACAACGACCCTAAGGGGAGCAATAACAACTCAAAGCCACCATAAGATCTTCAATGAACGGTGAGGAAACCCCACATCCAACGGTAGGTCGGAGTTGGCCCCTAAATAAAAGAGTAATCAAGTTCAGCGAAATAAGCATCTTCCTAGACTCCGATAGACATAAAGTGAACTAACTAGAAAACAGACAAGACACACAAAGGCTTAATAAATTATGCATATTTGATATGTTATAACATGATGGCACAAATATGGAAAATGACAAATTGCTTTATAAAATTTTAAATTGTCTGTAATATGTCTCTGATAGAGAACAAATTACCAAAAGGATCCAAAAAGGAAAGCCAAAATAATCTAAGGACAGAGCTATGCATAAGGGAGATACTCATTAGGTTTTAACAAAATTTCTTCAATTCAGATATTACAAGTTTTGAAATAAAATCGGGTTTCGCGCCAGCACCGAAGTACCGGCTACTTGGTTGGTGAATACCCTCGAGAACTAACAGTCAACCAGCAGTGGCATCGGCCTAGTGGAAATAAAAAACAAAATGCCGGAGTTACTACTACCGATATAAGCTTTTTGTTAAGGACACTGAGCTCTTGACACATTTTTCAGGGAATTGACAACAAAATCTGAAGTCATTTTTGTAACCAATGGCAGTATAATACCATATGTTAACATGTATAAATGTTCAACTGACCTTTGGTTTGAGACCATATCTCCAAACTTGAAAAGGTACCATGAGAACAATGAAGGCAGCAGAGAATGCAGCCATTGTCCATCCTACTGCAATAGCCCACTGTGGATAAATATATGTCCCAGATGGTCGACTGTAGTCCAGTTCAGAGTAATTTATTGCACTTAATACAAAGGTAACCTGTAAAACAAACGTAAGTATTGGTAGTATCATATTTTCTATAATTTTTACAATAAATGATACAATTTGTATATGTGTCTTTTTCGGCATAAAAAGTGAAAAAGTTGGTATGTTTTATAAACTTCCTCCAAATGAAAAGGTTGCTTTATGCAAAAAAAAGTTGTGATGTTTCTATTTTTGTGTCAAATGAATGTAACAAAAATGTTCTATGTGTTGGACTTCCGACAGTTCAAGACAAACATCTCATACTTTGTGCCCCCATCTCATACTTAATTATGCCATGTTTTCTTACTATTAACTCGATGGGTTCCCTTGTGGTTGTTTATATGTTGTGATTGTCTTTTGTTGGTCTTTTTGTCGGGCAACGGATGACAGTGATTGTGTTTCCAAGTTAATGTTATATTTGTTGACGATCCCGCATCCATAACGTAAAAAACATGGATGTAGCGTTGCTCGACATCGACATCTAGCAATAAATTCCGCTCAAACCGGCGCTAGGGGCCATCTTGAACTTACTGTGAGGTATTAGCAAAGGTCATTATTGAAGCCTAATGCTGACTTCAAGATGGAGAACTACAACGAAAGCGTTGTTCCATTGCTTGTTTTTACCATGTATTTGCAGAGATTTTGTCTCATGTGCATTTACTCCATATCCCTTCATTCATCAAAAGCTTGCAATAAAAAACAAAAGTAAAAAAAATTCAAAGGGAATGTTGTGTTCTGAAGCAGTTGTAAATATAGCTATAGTGGTTTGCAGACACTGTCTTTATTTTCATAGGGGAAAATTTGCATACTCTATGGTTTCTTAAAATTATGTGTTATTTAAACCTAAGCAACTGACTTTGCTATGTTATCTCATATAAATAGCTGTAAACTTGCTTATAGCTAAACCCCAATAGCATTTCTTGCATAAACACATGGGAATGAAAAAAGGTTCCAGAGTATTACCATGCAGAAAATGGGTGATAAAACAGTCCAGCAAATCATCATATATGGATTTATCCTGAATCCCAACATCATCTCAATATTGTCGTAAAATCGTCTCACTCCTGTAAAAAGGGGAACAAAAGCTGTAAAATCATGTAAATATACACTACACAGATATTTACTAATTTTGATGTTTATATAGAAATATACAGGATTTATCTTTACTTGAGTAATGTGTACAATACTTTTAAAATCAGTGCTTATTTAGTCGAATGATCACAAATGGTTGATAAAAATTATGAATTGATTCAAATTATTACTTTTTACAATTTGATGATCTTTAAAAAATGGATTATCTTTTCAAAATAACATAAATAAGGTAAGAATAAGATTCCTCATCTTGAAAAAAGTTAAGGATGTGTGAGCGATCATGGGCATGAGCTTTTAATATGACGGGATGTTCATGCATAACAGGGATGTTATAACTTCAAGCTTCTAGATAAAATTTCAAAATGTTTATAAATCCAATACGTACATACAGTTTTCCTGTATTTTAAGCGTACAAATGCGTCGTCAGTATCTTATTAATTTTATAATGTTGCTGTATTCATTTTATTTTGGGTAAAGAATGGCGAAATGTCATTTTATAAAGATTTATAGTGTTTCATGTACATAAAACTAAGATAGAGTAAAGGGTAGTCATCTTTTGAAATATTTTACAACACGTGATAGTGTTCATCACGTACGTGGATTTATTGATATTAGGCGAATTGGGGTGGTTTACGATATTGAGTCCCATACTCAAGTAGTGCCCATGTTTCTCAGTGTTGCTGATGTTGCCATAGGGCATGGATTGCTCGTTCTTTTGACCGACGGTTCGTTTCTCACTTACTGTACATAAGAAATTGTTCGTTTCAATAAAAAGGTTATTATGACCGGAGACGAGTTTGTTAAGTACCTTTTTTTAAATTCATTTGCTGACATTTGAAACACAGAACAGAGAATCTGGTAAAACAAAAATGAGGCCCTTAGAATGGAATCATTTTTTGTATATTAGAAACGACACATGTTGGTGTCTTCAGCATCAAAAGTATTGGCTATTTGAACACGAGTAAATGTCCAAAACAATACAAATACACAAATATGTGAGTTAGCGTTTTGAAAATATTTCTTTAAAATCGCCAAGTAATGGCACATATTTTATATGAGATACAAAGTGAAACAACATCTATCAAATAAAGCATATCAGAAATAATTTATAAACAATGTTACGCTTTGAGATCATATCAAATATCATTTTTTTTGCCCTCGAGGTTTTCGGGATGATAAAAAGACATGATATAAAAACATACATTAATCCACATATATCTTTGGCGGAAAGCGTATATCGGATTTTCGGATTTTCATCAAAAAGACAGATAAGAAGAGGCTGTCTATCAGCTATGAAAATATTTAATATGGATACTTATTACCCTTAGTTTTACCGATAAATGATAAATGAAATTATCTTGATATAGTATTCTTGGTTTATATTAGTGGAAAAATTACCATATATCCACGCTACAGCCACACATTCAAAGAATGCCACAAATAGGATAATTCTGCTTCCAGAATAGTAATCAAACAACTGGAACACATACATTCCACCCTGAAATATACAGACTTGAAGCATAAACAAGAATATATATTTCACTCTCCATTAAAATGGAGCGAAATAGTAGTCAAATGCATTATATTCAACACTATACTAGAAATATCCTATTATGAAATTCAATCACCATGGCTTACATTATGCAGCCAAAATATATTAAATATGTATGAGACGCTATGAAGTAAATATGTTGATACTGTCAGGGTTGTAGTGCGCATTGGATCTTTAAGCACTACCTAACAAAAAAAAAAGAAGTAACCAATAGAATTTGGCTATTTTCTTGTTATAAAACAAAGAAAAAATTAGCGGATAATCGCCTTAGTTTCAGTTTTCATGTAGCAAATTTCTTATTATGGATATGTATGGTTCATGTCCATTTACATTGTATCCAAAATATAGGGATCATACATTTCGACACGGGTAATTTAAACAAGAAGTGGCACTAACATCAATCAGAAAATTGTAAGAAAAACATGTTGTTTATCTATGTTATTGGGTTAGTTTACCAACACTTCCACAACAATAACATTTAGTGGGATGATTGGTTAAAGTCAGTCACTTGTTAAATGGAGACTGTATGATGATGAACAACAACAAATGCTTTTTTATATTACTTATATATGCATGAATCGTATTTCTTCCTCGGATACAATTTTAAATATCCCTCAATATGTTTTATATAAATAATGCAGACGAAATTCGCTAAAAAATGAATGTCTTTATCGACAAGACGAAGTTGTTAGAAAAGAATGCATGGTATATGAATTAAATTTATAATGATGTCAAATGTTTGTTTCTTATTCTTGTGAAACTTATTATCCTTCATCACAGCGGGCTCAGGACGCGATTTGTGATTAAAAGAATATGACAAAATATCGTAAAACTGTGCTCAGCGTGGCTGCTATTTCAATTATAATAGCCTAACACAATATTTTGTTTGGAAGTCGAGAAAGGGGAAATCAAACATTTTTTTTTAAGTTGAATGTTTGTAGAATCAGAAGTATCTAAAAAGGCAATAAATGACAACAGCATACAGCAAAACATGAATTTGACTCAGAAACGTTATTTAACACAGTTTCATGTGCAAGTACCATGCTGACATGGCACAAAAAGCATAAAATATGAAACAGCGAACGATTTCAAAACTATGCAAATCATTACGTGTTTAATATAGATGTTAGCATGAAGCCTGATATCTCGTGTTCCTGTCATATTTACGTTTGTCTTCATTTGCGTTTTTCTGGTGTGATTCGGTTGTGGTTGTAATTTTAGCCAGTGTGTTAATTATTATCTTTTGTTTGTAATTTGCCAATTACATACTTACATTCATTACCATTGGTATTCCAACAAAGAAATTCAAAATACAGACACAACCAATGAAAACTTCTCTTCTGTATCCTTTACGTAAAACCTCTGGCCATTGGTCAACTACAGCTGTAATCACACCTTCTACTCCGACAAACTATGATTAAAAAAGCGATAGGAAAGACGTCAATTCAATTTTAGTTCTGTTTTGATTTTATTTAAAATATGAACAATAATGGAATAGAATTTGCATTAACGTAACGTTATAGTGAATAATTACAGTGAACGGAAGCAGTAGAAGGCCCTTTTTTGCTTGTTATTTATATAATGCATTATAACTTCTTGGTTATAACTTATCCTTAAATCCTTGCTTTTTTGTTTTTGTTTTGTTTTTTTTTTTTGATGGCTTATAATTATGTTGGTAAAATATAAAACAAAAGTGAGGGAAAACAAAAATCGATTAATTTTAACTGAAATTTGTCAACCGAACAATCCTAGAATTTTTTTAAATACTTTAAAAACATATTCATGCAGAAAAAAAGATAATTTATTGTCATTTTCATTATGTATACCAAAAATAAATATATTTACCTGACTGTCTAATCCTAGAAGTATAACCATGAAGAAAAATAAAACAGACCATACAGGTGCCCCTGGCATGTTTGTAACAGCTTTAGGATAAGCAATAAAAGCTAACCCAGGCCCTGAAATATACTTGAAACTATATGCAAGGCATTAAAATGTAACATACGTCAATATCATGAGAAAAGCAAAATTACGCAGATTGAGAATATATTCAACTCACGGAATTTTCTCATATTTTCGAATAGTTTGTGCTGTTAATTGTAGCATAAAATGACTCCATTTTTTATCAGACTTTTGTCACTTGATTAGAAACTTGTGGATTACAAAAAAGTAACAAACATTCATTGATTCCAGTTCTCCTGCTTCTTTTTATATTAATCTGTTACTTTAGAGACAAGAATGTTCCATCTAATTACGATAGCGAAGCCTTTAAAACAATAATCATAGTGTTCGATTTTAATACCTCATTAATCACACTATGTCATGTCGGTCCTCTATGAAATGTGATTTCCTGTGCCGGGTACTGTTATTTCGCCTTTCGTACATCAGGTGATTTTCACTGGTATATAAATATAAGGTTTTAGAAAGTTTACGGGATTGATTATCTCTAAAAAAGTAAATACACTACTTCTATGAACATTTCACAACAAATTTATGAAAAATTAAGAAGTAAATATGTTTGTGTAAAATGATATTTCATATTGCATCCTTGAAAATCAAGCGTAAACTGAAATGTGTAAATGTTTCCTACCCCAAAACACAACAAATAATTATGATGGTTTAAACAATGAATGAAACCCTTTATAAAATTCATTTATCTATATTAATGCATCATTTCATATTCATATCAATATGTTTTTTCATAGATTTGAAACGATTTTTTGAGTCGGGTAATTTTTCAATGGTACTGTGATTTTGCGTGGTAAATAAACAAGTGGTACTGTTATTTTCTGTGTTTTGTACTGTGATTTCATGAGCATACTTCGTGTATGATCATGATAAATCAACTTTGTCATACTGATTTCTGTTTTGTAAAAACATCGTTATATTTTGATAGTTTGTAAACATTTCATGTTTATCGAACATAAAACCTCTTCAACTAATAAAACAAAGAATTTCAAAAGTATTCAAATCGAAATCACAACACCTTTTAAGTCCCTGAGGGTATTCACCAGCCCAGTAGTCAGTATTTCGGTGCTGACCCGAAAGCCGATTCTATTTGGAACCTTACAATATCAAACGTTTAGTAAATTTTGTTGAAAATTAAGGAGAAAGCTCTGTCCTTAGCTTAATTTGGCTTTACATTTAGATCATATTGGTTTTTTGTTCTCTATCAGTTTTTAAACATCTCTGAGTTTATGGTCTTCCAAACGTTTAGATTTTATCTGCACTGAAGAGAAATAAGTTGTCGAAATGCGCATATGCAGAATTTAAATTTACAGTAACTTCGGTACTTAGTCATTTAAGGTATCAAACCATCAACTCATACAATCAGAGCTGGGAACATATATGGCATATATCAAACCACCAATTCAACAAATCAGAGCTTGGAATATATATCAAACCACCAATTCAACCAGTCAGAGCTTGGAACATAGTGAAAATAGTACTTTTGAATTTAAAGATAGACTTTGTGTTCTTGCACCTTTAAATTTGATGTTTGATACGCCCATTTAAACATTAATATCTTAAGATTATTTTAAGACTAAGGTCAGTTGACAAGGATCAGTTAATAGATGCGATTTTTCATTACACTGAGATGATTGAATTTTTGATCGACAATATTTATGTCGATTTTCCAACAGACAATAGGGATTCTATGGGAACTAACTTTGCGCCACTTTTAACTGACCTTTTCCTTTTCTAGTACGAGGCCAAGTTTTTGCAAGGGCTTACACAAAGAAAACAAAAACATTTAGCCAAGTCCTTTAATTTCAGCTTCCGCTACAAAGATGTACTTTCTCTAAATAATTATAAATTTAAGGAATATTTACATCAGATCTATCCCAATGAGCTTAAAATTAAAGAAACAACTAATGCACCTACTTCAGCTTCGTACCTGAATCTTTTGTTGTATATTGACGAAGATGGACGTTTGAAATCTAAGCTTTACGACAAGCGTGTTATATTTTAATTTCCCAATTGTGAACGTTCCCTTTCTTAGCAGTGAAATACCTACTTCTCCAGCCTATGGAGTTTACATTTCACAGTTGATTCGTTACTGTCGAGCATGTAGTTTGTACGGTGATTTTTTTAACAGAGCGAGGAGTGTCAGTATCCCAAATAAAAGCGGACATTTTCAGCTAGATTCACGTGTTCCCGGATTTGACAACCGATTTTGACATTTTCCTAGATTGACCCACTTACAATGTGACGGGTGCTGTTAACAGAGCAGGACATGGTTACCCTTCCGGAGCACCTGATGTCACTCTCAGTTTCACTGGAGGTCACACTGTGAGTGCCTTGTTTTTGCATTTTGTCTTTTGTATTTTTGTGCTTTGTATCTGTCTAACGTCATTGTTTTCTGTGTTTAACGACATTGTTTTCTGTGTCCTCGTTTTGGCCATGTCTTTGGCCTTCGATTCTAGTAAATTCCAATCCTTTTTCACTTCGGTATTCTACTGCCGTTGTTCACTATGCAAGTGCTTTATTTGTGACGTCGTGGTACGTTTTTATAGATGCAGAGATGGCTTTCTTCAACACACGGAGAATCTCTTAGAAAGCTGAAAATTTGATATAATTTAAAGAAGGTATGAACGACATATATGGTCTTGGGAATGTTTAACTTAAGAATAATTGTCCAGGGAGCTTTGAAAATTCCAAAATTTACTTGAAAAGGTAAAGAGATGAACTAGTTGTTTCACACATATAGAGTATTCTGAAATGCCGTAGATACGTTAGTTAAGAAAAAAATTATTTAAGGGCAAGAGCAGGTTGATTGTACCACGGCTTAAAGACAATTCACCTATACTGAATATGAAAATGCCATTTAATAAATTATATCGGATCTAATTTGACACTTCATTTGGAACTCTTAATATGTTGATTTTTAAACCGAATTTGGCTGTTCCGAAGTGGCGCATGCAGCAGGAAAAACAGAATTTTTTAAGGAGCAAAACGATTTAGACAATATTCAGTATTATTTTATTTCAAATTAGTTTTATAGTATTTAAATGGTTAAGAGAGCGGTTAGTCTTTCAGTATGCAACTCATCTTAGAGCCGAATCACTAGCTGTAACCGAAATTTGTGGTATCCACACAGCTGCTGCGACATGCATGTAATACGATGTAATTATTTAGTATAATATAACACATACTGCATGTTGTATTAGTGGTACTGGTATATTAGAGAACCGCACTACTGAAAGAGTATCCTTCTTGACAACGTCTCGGGTGAAATTCGTTCTTCATGCGGTATGACCTCATATGTGTATATTATAAATAAATTTATACATGAAGATGAAGAACAATAATGAGAGCGGTGT
Source organism: Modiolus philippinarum (assembly GCA_002080025.1). NCBI lineage: Eukaryota > Metazoa > Mollusca > Bivalvia > Mytilida > Modiolidae > Modiolus > Modiolus philippinarum. The sequence continues at coordinate 242,890 of MJUU01016226.1, read as the reverse complement.
TCCATTTGCTTAACCTTATCATGTATTTATAGGAATTTTGTCCCATGTACATTAACTCCATATCCCTCTTTTTGTTCATAAGCAGCCAGCAGTTTAAGATTTCCCTTTTCTGGGTGATAACGTCAGTTGTTTGAATTTTAGTTCATTTGATTTGTGGCTGTAAGTCAGATGCTTCGTTGTATCTGGGACTAATATAACATTAGTCCCAGGTTGTATCACAGTTGATTGAAAAAGTTGTCATTATCGTGAAATAAAGACTGCCCGCGGGAGAGTGATATTGACTGAGATGGTGATAATGACCGAGCTAAAGGCGACGTCATTATCTGCATCGAAGTCAATACCACTGCCCAAAGGGCAGTCTAAATTTCACGACAATGACCACTTTTCCATTAATTTTTATTTTTATTTCATTGAGGGAACCATATGTTGAAAAAATGGACTCGTGTACAAAGTTTTCAAAGAGAGGAAATCATGAGCATTGTATGATAATGACGAAGTAGGCGTGGATACCAGAAGTTTTAACACGCCCACCCGGTCGTTATCATGTTAGGATCTGATAACGACCGGTGCTCTTGACCGATTTTGATAATTGTATTGACTGATAGAAATATCACTGTAGAATACAATATGACACATGACCGTCAGATATTCACAGGAAATAACAGTACCAAAGTCACTGTTTTAACCAGAAATCACAGTACCTTATTAAATATAGCACATGAAATCACAGTACCACTGAATAATGAAAAACACACAAGATATTAATTAGAGTATTTACCGATATTTCAAATGGGTCTAATGCAACATAAATCAGAGTAATGCGTGGGTTTCTGTTGTCAGTGTGAGTTAATAATGTGTCGTTTGAATGTTTAGATAAAATGTTGCAAACTATTCGGCTCTTCCGTATTTTGTGCTTTATTCCCTCATTGTATCATTACAATTTTTTGTTGTTGTATCGGAGACATATTGAATTTTCTGCTAGCCATTCAGTTACCTTATGTCATTTAAATTTGAGTAGCTTGTAAAAAACTAACCAAGATTGCTTGGATGTCTTGTCCCTTGTTTTTAACCTCTGCACATAACGTGAAATAACAGTACCCGGCACAGGAAATCACATTTCATAGAGGACCAACATGACATAGTGTGATTAATGTTATTATTATTATATTTATTATTAATGTTATTATTGTTGTTGTTGTTCCATGTATCCATGTTGTAACTTTCACAACCTCATGAGATATTGTATATATCCTTTTTGTATGTAGCCCTTAAAATTGATCAGCAGCAGTTTCTTTTACTTAAATGACTCTGACACAACAAGTTAATCACGCAACATTATTATTTTTATACTTTAATAGGCTATTGAGATTATCTATTTCCGCTATATTTTTTGCTTATTTGAATTGTTTTATTACTTTTTGGTATTTTGATTGATTGATTAGTTAGAGTTTAACGTCCAATGAGCAATATTTCAGCAATATCAGGACGAGAACAAGTTAATCAATTCAAAAAATTGAAAGTATCAGAAGAAAGAAATAAATTAAGCGTACCTGATTCAGCAACGTCTGCAACTGACACGCCTTGTTCATATGCCATGTTGCCAAGGATTGTAAAGATGATAAATCCAGCAAATATACTGGTACCACTGTTAGTACAGGCAAATAATATAGCATCCCTGAAAATGTCAGAATAACTACTATCAAATTTTGAAAAGATATGGAGAAATATAAATTCAAACATGATTTTTGAACACTTTTACCGTAAACAGTAAAGTTAGCATTTTGAATTCAAGAACCAGCAAGCCTGACAGTTAACACTTTTAAAAAATCTAGTGTGGAAACTTTGGTATACCGGTATTATGATGAAGAGTATAACATTCTTTTAATATTAAAAGGGACTTAGTATTAACTATGGTAGAAAAATGTCGATCTTTATTTAACAAAGATGTTTATAAACGAAATGTTTTTATCAGTTCAGACCGGAATGTCAACGATGACAAAAAGCCAGATTCAGTAAAATAATAAAAATATGTGATACCAAAATCGAAATATCTGTGTGGAAGGCTGATAAGTTATCCCCAATAGCAGATGAAGTATTACTAGTATTCATTTGTTCTGTATTAGTAGTGGATTATTTTACTGTGATGAGCTCTTGAGACAAAATTTTATTAAGACTAATCAAGGGATTTATGTGTTTCGCGTAAGTCGCAACTCTTGTCACAGTACTCAGTTACAACACGTTACTCAGTATATGGCGAAAGGGAATAAAAATGGTTAGGAAGTCAACATCAGTTTACCAATGTTGACAAGTATTAATCGGTTGAATCCTATGAAAAGTGCATATGAGCTACAGTTGAAGTGCTTGAAATTATAATGATATATAAATAACAGAAATGAATGATACAATCCACCAATTATTTGTATATGTGTAAGATTAACTAACAAGGATAGCATGCATTAGTGGGAGTTACTAAAGACCATACGAGGAGCTACAACACGACAAAAAGATCTATAAAACCTAAGGTATAAAATACATTATCTTTTTGAAAGCAATATTAGCTGTATGATTTTATTTTTTTGTTCAAAAAGAATTCATCATTTCAAGTTATAATATGCAGAAATTAAGCAGTTTCAAGTCCAATACATTGTGGAAAAATATAAAACAAAGCTTCAAAATAAAATGTAACAGGAACTGATTATTTGCTGGCCAGCAAATAATGTATTAACGCGATGATTCGTATGCATGCGACCTCAGGTCTAATGTTTCCGATACATGCGTAACGAAATTGTTTATACTGACAAGATGTCATTGCATTGATCACACATTCGGCCGATTTTACCTCGTCTTTATTACGTAAGCTTTCATTATAGACTGGCTCCTTTGAAATCGGAGCCCAGTCGGGCATATGGTTAGCTGTTAAACAAGGCCGGAGACGGAAAACAAAAAGAGTAGTAATTTTGCGTAAATTTTTCCCCATTTTCATGGATTTGTTTTTAGACTATGCACTTGGAGCAAAATATTCCGAAAACTTTTTTGTAAACCGGCAACCGCATCACATATATATCAAGGTGAAGACAAATATTACCCACCCAAAGCTTGCCGACTGGTGGTACATTTTTTATGTTGACTATATACAGTATTTCGGTCAGGTTCTGTTTCAGTATGGAACGTTAATTACCTTCCAAGATTATTCAAAATCGCATTACAAATTAGTTTAGTTATCGAAATTATGAAGCATTCTTGGCGTTTTTATGCATTAAAGGGTGTCTGATATTATTTTCTAGACATATGGATTTGACACAATCCGTTTTTAGAGCTTCCCAAATTTGTTTTAAAAAATACAGCTCATATTGCTTTAATAACTACAATTATTTGATAAAGTAACGTCAAGGTTATTATACTAAACGTTTTTTAACTTTTTATGGTCTCAACAAAAATTATATCGTAAGTATAACTATTTTCATATACTTAGTACATTTTTAGTGTATTGTCCTTGTGCAAATATCATGTTGCCTTTTTTTATTTACTTATTTGTTAAATTGCGGTAAATTACAAATTCAAGATAAACAAAATAAAGATTACATTAATAATTGTTATCATCTCACGATCTTCGAAACGTTTTGATTTAATATGCACTGAATTATCAGAAATTGTCAAAATGTCCATCTTCAGAAATCAAATTTACAGTGACTCGGTATTGTGTTTTTTATTTTACATACCTGATTTGAATAAAAACCTAAAGTATTCCCTAACATCAAGTATTAAAGATAATAGTCTGATAAAAGGGGGAAATACTAGAATCTAGCTTAAAAGCTTAAGTCTACACTCTTCCATCCCATGCATTTTCTAGTCCAGAGAAAGTTTCCAAATATATCAGCTATACCTTTAACCTATGTATTATACATGTACCTGTACGAATTATCACTAAACTTATTGTAACTGCCTAGAGCTGTTAGTGCACCCACAGATATAGAATATGAAAAAAATATTTGTGTTCCTGCATCAATCCAAACCTGAATAAAATATATATTTCGAGTGAATGGGGACCTTTTAAAGAACAGGTCCAATATCACGCCGACATGAATACCTGATTTCTATATAACTATATCCTATTGCATCAAATCTATGAGTGTGACATATAGAACTTCATCGGTGAATTGAGGTTTATTTCAAGGTTGTTTTCAGTTTACAAAAAAATAATCATTGTTCTACTGTTTTGAAGTATGAAAATATGGAGCAAAAATATGCATATGAAGGGCGCTAAAATCAATTATCCCATGTTCAAGCAACAAAGCTTTACAAAATCATTTTTTTATTAATAAAAGTAAAACAATTATATGAAATCTTCCAACAGAACTCAAGAATATAAATATACGTGTATATAATACATTTACTCAAAATACATACATGCCCCTTTTCAACCTCTGGAATCTAGAAATTCGTTCAAATGCATCACATTTACTCAAAATGCATCCATAACCCTTTTCAATCTCTCGACCATAGAAATTCTTTCAAATCTATTACATTTACTCAAAATACATCCATGCCCTTTTTCGACCTCTCGACCCTAGAAATTCTTTCAAATGTATTACATTTACTCAAAATACATCCATGCCCCTTTTCGACCTCTCGACCCTAGAAATTCTTTCAAATGTATTACATTTACTCAAAATACATCCATGCCCCTCTTCGACCTCTCCACCCTAGAAATTCTTTCAAATGTATTACATTTACTCACAATACATCCATGCCCCTCTTCGACCTCTCGACTCTAATAATTTTTTCCAATGTATTACATTTACTCAAAATACATCCATGCCCCTTTCCGACCTCTCGACCCTAGACATTCTTTCAAATGTATTACATTTACTCAAAATACATCCATGTCCCTTTTCGACCTCTCGACCCTAGAAATTCTTTCAAATGTATTACATTTACTCAAAATACATCAAT